>OW679199.1:223189-395956 GCA_940337035.1 Agriotes lineatus | reverse complement strand
AATCCTTCGCTATTGATGGATGCTGTTTGGAGAGATGATAGTTGAGCAATACTACTAATAAAACTAAAATGTTCTGCGCTATTTGAACTGGCAGACGATTTTACTATTCCACAGCGCAAAATTTGCCTTAGTGCATATTCTGCTGTTCGGGCATCTGTAGCTTCATTGAGAGAAACTTGCTTAAAATGCATCAGAACTGAATGCTCGTGTTAATACATAATAGAAGCCAGCTTGCTCAAGAAGAAACTTTATGCATAAATAAGTACTTTCTGAAGTGAATTCTAGAGTGTGTGCGGTTTCCTTTGTCAATCCTGGTAATCCCGTACTACATGAACGTAAGGTGCAATGCTGCTATCCAAGGAATGAATGTATTGACTTTGGTTTGAAACGTATTTGGAAAAAATTATAAATATTCTCCATGTATGTTACTGTAGTACTATTAACATTAGGAAAATTATTGTCACCGAATTCTTTCAAACATTTAAATGAACTAGTCGCTGTAGGAGCAAATATTGAAATAGCTCGCAGAACATTCATCTTTTCAAAATTTGTGGGATATAAATGCATTCTTGTTAAATATCGAACAGATTTAACTGGTAATCCTTTCTGGAAATTATATAATAATCTCAAATACGTTAAAGTAATTTTCCATTCGAGGAATACATATCACGTTCTAAAAACAAATTTTTGGCAATTTTAAAGCACGACAATAATCGAATAACAAAAATAGTGGTAGTGGCGAAAGTCAAGGATGCTCAATGTAATTTCTAATTGATCCCCCACTTAACATTTTTTTTTAAAAATGCGACATTAGATGAAAAATTGTCCGTTACCCTGTCGTAATATAACAAAACAACAACCAAACCACAGCAGCTTGTTAACAGTTACAAGTTGCAGAAATTATCACTGTTAACAAGCTGCTGTGGTTCGAAATGATTTTTACATAAGGCCATATAGTCTGTAATTTTAGAGATATGTGCAATAAAAATGTAGTTAAAAATGCAACATGTAGTTTTTTTACTGTTTATTAATACCATAAAATTCTTGTAAAAATTCAACCCATTGCTGCCGAACATTACAATTCACTAGGTAGTTGGCACTAAACCATTTTAAAAATTTAGTAGAATATTTTCACAACTAAGGATGTACACAGAGCTGGACTGAGTGTGGAGTGAAAGTTAAAAAGTTTTTCGGCGATAACAAGAAGACCTCAACCGTTACGATAGTGATAACCTTATGGGTGCCAATGGTTAACTGCACAGCTTGTTTAACCTTTATCAGCAGAAACCCGCAAGGAGTTTGTTGGGAAGGCTTCAAAAAACAATACCATGGCAAAAAAAACGACGATATTATTATACCGGGGCTACTATAGAAATGCTCCCAATGTGCAAAGAATTGTCTGGTGCTTGATATTGCAGGTGTTCAAAAAGCCTGGTTGAGATAAAACTGTTTGTAATTGGGTATTTATAACTGTAAAACAGGTTAAAAATAAAAATAAATAAAATTATATTCAATACTTTTAACAAGCAGAGTACTAATAAGTGCTATAAACTATTTTGATTGTTAGAATAACATTTAAGTTGTCAATGCATTTTCAAGGGTGACTTACAGCCGTATTCATAGTCGTTCGCCAGCGGTTCGCCCGGAGTTTCGTTATGAATAGTATGTTGGCGGCACTGTACGTCTATGTCAAATTCAAGGTTAGCAGGTTAGATTTTGTCAATTTCTGTCAAAACTGACGGAAAACCTAACCTGATAACTTCGAATTTCCCCGATTTAGAGGCTAAATTTATTTTCCCCCCCTTTATTTCATGTATTATACGACTTCATTTCGTCAGCAAAAGCAATAGCTGACAAAATTTTTAGCTCTTTGAAAAAAGCGCAATCTTCCAAGTAATAGAATATCAGCATTGTCTGCAGATAATGCAGCCGTAAATTTTGGAAAACAGAACTCCGTCTTTAAAATACTATCTCTCGAAAATGGTAAACTCTTAGCTGCACATTGTCCAAGATTTTAAGATTTTTACTCCCCTTTTACGAAAGGAAGTATTGGGTTCACCCCAAAAAATTCTAAATTGAGTTTTCCACAAATTTAAAGTCCCCTGAACCCCAAAATACATATTTTTGTTCATTGGTCTGTCATTCTGTCTGTCTGTGAACAGAAAATCTCAAAAACCAAAAAGAGGTATGGCGTTGAAACTTCATAAATAAGTTTTGTGTACTATCTAGATGCGACAGCAAGCTTTTGAAGAAAATTTTTCAAAAACAGATCTTAACACTTTAAATCGCCACGTGAAGCTAACGTGCATCTCTATCTTTTTATTTACAGCGCCGTGTGATGCTAACTTGCATCTCACGTTGAAAAGGTTTTCGTGGCCCGTGTGATTCACGGTAGCTTCTCATATTGTGCGTAACTTTACATGCTTTGCCTAATGCACGTGGCCTCCTATACCCAACAACACATTTACCCCCCTTGGATAGCGTATTTGGCTGCCTATTTATAGGCGTTTCAATATTAGATATGTTTTATTGTTTCTTCTTCTACGTAGTTGGCCCTTGAGACCCATTTCTGAATTTGTATTGCGGCGATTAACGTGTTATAAAACGATTTTTTTTTCAAAACTTTACATGGTTATTACATTTTTAATGTATATTGATGTGAGATAGGTGATTTTCCAGTTGAATACCTCCAAAAAAAGTTTCGTTTGTTTTTTCTAATTTTTTTTTTAACTCCTATTTTAAATAGAACATCCGGTATTCTATTAATTTTTGAATTCAGCTTAAAAGTTTAGAGAAAATTTTGTCTCTTGAACTAACGCTCCATTTTGTAGGGTTTCTTTAGCAATTGTAATTTTTGAAAATGCTTGACAAATAATGCTTAAAAATTAAAAATTAAATTTTTGGCTAATTCTAAGATCACTGTAAAAGGAAGTTGTGTGCGTGTATCACACCAGATTATTTTCTATTCGTTAGTAGCTATGGTCAATATAAATAAATAGGTGTCAAATGTCCCGAGTTAGCTTTTTCAAAAGGTGGTCACCCTAATTCCAATGTTATAAAAATGTTTAAGGAAATAGCTGTAGTGAGAACATTTACTGCCCAAAATGCCGATGGGGACATAACTATACAGAACATGGCAATTCCATGAGTTGGAAAAAGGGTCAAATACTATTTTTTAGACGACCACGTATGAAAGTAACATTATCGCGACAGCAGCCAACTACAGAAAGTTGACAATTTCATATCGTAACGGCACAAAGTTATTCACATCACGGCCTGCTTAATTGTGTGACGTTTGTCACACAATTAAGCAGACCGTGATTCAAATAATACACACGCTTTGCTTTATATTTCGTTGCTCTGCTTCCAACAAGCTCTAATTTTTTATAATTGTACCAATAATAATATAACGATCAATTTTGCAAACGAAATAAAAACAATTCTTTTAAAAATAGAATTTACTTTGAGTGGTCGTCTAAAAAATAGTGTTCATAACTCGCCCGAAAGTGCAAATATCTGCGCTCCATGTTTTAGATCCACTCGGGCTTCGCTTCGCTACGCCCTCGTTTGTCTAATCAACACTCGCACGATATTTGCTACTTTGGACGCTTGTCATGAAAATAACTATTGCGATAAGGGTAACCGAAATGGAAAATGCAATAAATACTTTGATAGCTGGGCAACAAGTAGCTATTGTACCTACTTGTTGCCTAACTACCAAAGTAATTATTGCATTTGTTATTTCAGTTACTGTTATGGCCTTATGAACTTTTCCAACTCATGGAATTGCCCTGTTCTGTACAATTTTAGGTAACCTGCAATAAGATAAAATGAATAAAAAATAGAATTCAATGATTGAATAAGAAAGAGATGCACATAGAAACAAATATTTGAGTAGACTTGACGCTCATTTTAATTATATCATATGTCAACTAAATATGCCTACTAAAATAACTTTTTTGTACGGTTATCTCTTTCTTACTCAAGTATTATGTGCCTTTGTTCATGCTATCTCATTGCTGTTGCATACTTATGATCCCATCGGTATACAGCGTTGTTTGTATTATTGTGTGACATTCTTTGCCTTATTTAACATTGTTTCATGATGTGTCTAGAAGTAATATTAATATTAATGTTAATAAATATAAGGATTATTTTTTCAAGTTAATGTTACCTATGTTCATTTTTCAAAAATGGAAACAAGTCAGAAAATAATGTACAAACAATTTAAATTATCCCAATCTCCGGAGTCAGCCATCACAATGTTTTTTGTAAACTCTTAACAGGCACAATTTATTACATCTGTTTATTTCCTAAAATTTCAGCAGCCAATGTTTTTTCCCGATAAACGATTAATTTACCTGGGTGAATGCTTATTCAATGTTATTCAAGTTGTTATTTTACATAAAATATTCCAGTTCAATTATATGTAGTTTATTTATTAAGCTGAGATTATGATGTGAGTAAAAGTTAGCTTAGTTTTCTAAATATTATAAATTTGATAAATACCCAGTTTTTAGGTATTTACCCGAGGCAGGGGTAAATACCCATTTATAAATACCCTACCTACTGGGTATTTACCCGACCCACATCACTACCTACATCCCTTGTAAAGTAATATACTATTAACATCTATTTTTAAATTGGAAAAAATATTTAATATTAACCTACATGCAAAACCAAAGTAATTTTTAAATTCCAGGATGTATAGGCAATTTTCACTAGTGCGAAATCATTGATGTCATTCGCATGTAATTGGCTGAAACTTTTAAATGATAGCTCTCTGATTGGTCAATAATTTTTGAGTCTAATATTTAGTGTACTAAAATTATTACAAGTAAAAATTCCAAAAGTACAGTGAACATTCACAGTTCTGAGTAATGGGATGAAATGTTAATAATGCTCTAATTCTGCCTAGTTTACAACCTTATAGATAGTACAGTATGTACAGCTATATTTGCGGTATCCCAGGTATCCGGAGGAGTTTCACTCCTAGCCCTTTTGTCTTGTGCCATTGCCAAAACAAAATACTTTCGTAAAACATTTTTACTGGCAAAATCATTTGCCCTTAATACAGTATTACTGATAAAAAAGGAACTTAATTGATAAAAGATGAAATATATTTGAAGAAATCTGTACTATATTTTAATATCAGAGAAAAGTGTGCTAGATAGGTTACATACCTTAAGTGTTCCTATCTTACTTTTTCGAATTCTCAAATTGGCACCCAAAAAATCAGCCGTTACAAAAGGCACCATTTGTAGAATAGAATTTTATTAGAATTGGTATGGTCTTACAGACAGATTTTATCAGAAAAATTACACCACCCTTATAATTACACACTCGGTCAACACTTACCAGGATAACCACCTAATGGTAATATTTGTTAAGTAACTCAATACGGTAGTTCAATTTTAAAAACATTCATTTGAAGAGTTGTGCTCTTACACACTAAAAATTTGTTATGGTTTGTTAAAATTACATTGAAAGAAAGAGTAAGGTTATTTTGATAATAACAAGCTCATCTGAATAAAAACACTACTATTACAGACATACCAGATAAAAAATATAAAGACATTTTAACATTTTTTTAAGCCGTTTAAAGTTCTTTTCATTTTAAGATACTCCATGTTAAAGTTATTTTCTCTGGCAACACGTATATCATTTGCTGCTTTTGTACATTCTTTATTTATGAGTTGCAAGTGCAGATCCATCATTTGGCTCAGGCTAAGCGCCTCTTCAGGTTGTCCCACTTGGGCGAATTTGCAACTTAGAGAATGGCTGAGGTGTTCGGCCCAAGGATCGTCGTTTTCCTCCCAACCATCCAATGCTTTGTCACAAAGAAAACATTGCACGGCATCGGGTTCTTCCGATGTGCCAGTATAGTAAAATCCAGCTTCGGCTAACTGTAATACTTCAAATTAAATATCAATCTTAGTGCCACAATTACATTACCTTTGGCGCGCTGCAGTTCTTGTTGTCGTCAAATTGCCAAGACTTGAAGGTTTTTAGTCTGTTACTTTCAAATAACATGGAAAGTTTATGCTTCAGCTTATTGTAAAACTAAAAATAATTATTCGCGTAATTAATGATTGCTAGTTTGATCTATTCGCATAAAACTCACTTCTGGTTCCATTTTTCATTCAAAAATAAGTTATTCTCGGCGAATAAATTGTTTACAACTTTTCGGTTTGTGCGTATTCTAACCTAATTTTTGAAATTGACGGTTGGAAGCTGTTGAGTTTAAACTATCCTAGAGCTAAGAATTGCAATCGGGTAGGTGATGAGGAGCAAGCTTAACTTTTTTACTTCTATTCTAACTGGCGGGAATTTGAATTTCAAAAATTAAAAGCTGTGCTTATTAATACAATTATTATTTTTTACTAAGTTTGTAATCATAAAATTAGAGCGTAAAATTAATTAGGATGACTGTTTTATTATTATATAAATAACTGATCATTATTATCTATTAACCATTAACATAGCTTTAAATAATCGGTCTTATATTAACGGCTGAATTTCTTTAAATAGTTTATTAGGGAAAGTGGGCAGCCATTAATTATACATGTTAAAATTTTAATTTTTAAACACTAAAAATCACTTTTAAACCTATTAAAATGTGTTACGTCCTAGTTAAAATGTTTTAAAAAAAAGTTGTTTAACGTCAGTACCTACCTACATATTAAAATATTTAAAATTCTGTGCAAATTCTTTTTTAGTTAACATTTTAAATATCTGAAATACAAGATAAAAATTTTAGATAAGCGAGGAACCAAATTTCTCAAAAGTTTTACCAGTTAAAGCATTTGTAGATTGTTTAAGTTAAAAATCCATATTTATTTTATTTAGAAAAGTATTTTGGCATTAAACCTTGGTTGGTTCTAATTGTCTATTTGTGTTTATATTCGAACTTGTAATAGACATTCATACAAAGAAGAATGTGCTAATATTTTCCATCCATATATTGTTATAAATGTTATTACTGATTAGAAATTTATCATCTTTATTTATTATGATTTTTTTGTTATTATCTTTTAATTTACTGATTTGTATATAAATTTATTTAAAAATGAAATTATTAAATGTGGGATTTGTATTTCCTTAATGTTAGCTTTATATTTATTAATTATTTGTGTTAAGAAGCTTGGTTTGCTATATGAATGAATCATTAATAAGAGGTGTTATGGTTTTTTTAAATAAATTTATGGAATGATTTATTACATTTTTGAGAGTTTATGTTATTTTGAAATTGAATGTTTTGTTGTAGGGAATGCAAGTATCAAAGTTTAATTCCAAAAAACCTTTCTTTAGCGTTTGAAAATTAAAATTTTAACATTTATAATTAATTGCTGCACACTTTCCCTTATAAACTAGGTACAGCTCTTAAAGCTTTTCAATAATTTCGTTTTATAAATGTAAAATGATACAACTTTTAAGAATTTAGTAGTAACTTTATATTTAATCAATACAGTAATAGGTACAGATTACAGGTATGGAATTAATATTAGTCAACAAGCTTTTCTCGTAACTATGGCCACTAATAATTAGGCAAGAGTTTATTATGGCAACATAACAACTTCCAGTGTTGCATACTGTTTTAAATGCATATTTGCTTTCTTTTAATATTTATTTTATAATGACGGCGTTAGAAGGTGAAGTTGGTGAGCTTGAAATCCACTCCATTATAGGCTTCGATGGTAATAACTGTATAACTTTGGGAAATTTTGAATCGGTACCATTTGACTATCATTATTATAGGAGCCATTGTGGGAGGACTTCGTGTACACCCAGATGGAGAGCACATAATTTACCCGTTAGGCAACAAGGTGTCGATTCAGCATTGGTTTACGAAGAAACAGGAATTTCTATCTGGGCACACAAATGTCATATCCGCTATAGATGTGTCGAATACTGGAAAATACATAGCTTCGGGCCAGATCAACCACATTGGCTTCAAGGTAAACTGATCCCAAATCTAACCACAAGCAGTTAAAGCAACAGCTTGCAGGCCTGGGTAATACTATGGGACTTCAAAAGTCGGAGCATAATGTCCAAACACGAAATTCATAAGGTTCGAATAGAATCTGTGAGATTTTCCCGAGATGACAGCTATGTCATATCCCTGGGTGGGCGAGACTGCGGCAACATAGTGGTATGGGATATCGAGACGTCTGCGCCATTGAGTGGGACTCTTGCCAGCCGTGGGTCTAAAGGGGAAGCCACCACGTTGTGTGCCTGCAACCGCCGAGGAGCCTGCTTTATTACAGGGGGAGACGGCAACCTGATTGTTTGGAGCATCGATGCAGTGGCTCGGAGTATCAGTGGGATAGATGTGAACATGTCCAAATTGAAACGGATTATATATTCCATGGACATCAATGAACGAGACGAGGTGTGCTACTGCGGCACTAGCACCGGTGATATCTTGAAGGTGCGCCTTAACTTCCACCACGATGCAGAAATACTGGTGCCTCTGAAACCGCCCATAATGCAGGGGTGTTTTACTAAGATCAGTCATAAGAAGCTGCCAAGAGGGAAAGTTGATCTTTATGGGCAAGGTATGGGTTATTATTATTGTACTTCTGTTTGGGTTTGTCGCCCCTTTTTTGCACTGCAGCCTAAAAGACCTATTGAGCTTCTCAGTGCCTCACTTTGCCTCACAGCGGTATTCCAATGTCCTCAAAAAAGCTTACTAATGCGTTTAATGAGATGTTTATCAGCAGTTCGGGTTTGTTTGTTGTTTCCCCAAAGTGTTTTTGTCGTAGAGTTTTGAGTTCCTCGCACTCGCATAACCAGTAAATTGGAGACTTGTCCTCTTCTTCACAGAATCGGCAATACGTGTTTGTTGCTACCCCTATTGTGTGCATATGTTTGTTCATATAACAGTGTCCAGTAGTTATCCTTGTTATGTGTTTTATTTTCTCCCTTCCATTTTCCGGGAGTGCCAGTGTCGCTTTCTTGGACGGTTCCCTTATGAAGTTTCTAAAGTGCCTTGCTTTAGAAGGTATGGGTTAATTGAAAGGATTAGTACCTACTAAGTAGTAGGTTACTGGTACTTCTGAAATATGTTGATATTGAAATATTATCACTTATAATACCATGAGTCCGTATCCTTGGCGATTAGAATCGGGCTTAGTGAGACCATTCACAGTTGGGCATCAAATTAACTGTGCTCTACTCAAAACCACAGACCTAAGAGATAGAGTAACAAGGTCAACACATCACCAAGACACACAACTCACACAATGGTTGAGCAAGCACCAAAGGCGTGCTCCAACTCTGTATCCCGAATCAGGGGCAAGTTGAGCATTGTACCGCCAGATGCCAGCGCATAAAGCACCAGCCTCTACACCGCAAGGTAAATGAGGTTACAGGTTATACATACATATACATATAATACCACGAGTAGTCAAAGTTATGTCGAATATTTTTGCTGTGGTATCACGAATGTATATATATGAGTAGTGATACCACCGCAAAAATATTCGACATACCTTTGACTAAGAATGGTATTCGAGGGAAAATTTTTACGTGAAATTTGGATTGCTGTGAGTTCGTTTCCATAGGAGCAACCAAAACAAAAAATTATAATAACTATCATCGCATTGGAAATGTCAAAAAATTATGTCACCAGAATCACTAGTGGTTATGTCAAAAAATTATGCAGCTTGGAGCTTCGAACTTATATGTTCGAAGGCTTGGAGCCACTAGTGGTTATGTTGATATAATTCTTTTTTATTGGTTGAAAACAGAACAACCCTATATTATCATTGGTCTATTTGAATTATTTGACAGATGTGTTGAATTGTCAAGTTAATTTAAGGATCTCTGAGGAATAGTAAGAAATATTATTCTGGTAGTAGTATTATTAGACTGTGATATGATAGTAGTCTAAGTTTGCTGATTGATGTTTATGAAGTGATTTTTATTTTTATTCATTAAAATACAGGGCGAAACCTTCATTTATTGTGCAAAATATTTTGATAGAAATTTCTTCAAAAGCTGGCATTTATAATAGTATACAGTCAATGCTCATCATACACACATACTCAAAGACTTAAAAAATTTCATAGTATATGCAAACTAATTTAAAATTAGATATAAGCCGTTCACGATCTTTTTGGGTCAGGTGAGGCTATGACCATCTAGTAATTTTGTTGGCAGTACCTCTGTGGCAACTAAACTCCCTAATGGAAATTGACACTTTTTGTGTTAGGTTAGGTTGTTTTCAGTTTAAGGTTATATTTTCTGAATACGTACATTGTTGCCGGATCTCTCTCTAGTCTCGACATCAACTCGTGTTCTTTTAGATCTGGTCTGTCCTTTTTAAATTGGAAGTAGCATCTTTTAATGGAAATTTTTTGTTGTAGCAAAATTATATTGGGCATTTTGACTTTTCCTTTGGGGGAAATTAAAATTATTTTTACACACATGATACAGCATTTATTTTCTTACGAATATTAAAATAATAAATCTGGCAATGTGGTGGCAACAAAATGTCGAACAGACACTGACAGAAAAAAATAGTTGCATCCGCTACATCACCGAATCAGTTAGTCCAACATGAAAAGAAAAAATCATAGCCAACTCTGTCCCAAAAAGGTCGTGAACGGATTATAAATAATACACAACAATACAGGGTGTATACAAATTGGCACAAAAGCTCCAGGTAGCGATATTCCTTGTGCAATTCTGAGTCGAAAAGCTTAATACTAAAATGTTTGATTGGTCTTCATAAGCCCTCATGAGCGGTAGATAAAAAACATGATTTTTTCAGGTAAAGTACCTTTTTTGTTCTAAATATGTCAAAATGTCATGGAGGAAAGTTATTCAAAATGTAAAATTATGGCAGGATGCAAAAGTTCAGAAATATCGGTCTACTTATAGGAAACCGTGTGCACTAGATGAAGTACTTTTGTGGTAACACGGTTTCATATAAGTAGACCGATATTTCTGAACTTATGCATGAGGCCATAATTTTACATTTTGAATAACTTTCCTCCATGACATTTTGACATATTTAGAACAAAAAAGGTACTTTACCTGAAAAAATCATGTTTTTTATCTACCGCTCATGAGGGCTTATGAAGACCAATACAACATTTTAGTATTAAGCTTTTCGACTCAGAATTGTACAAGGAATATCGCTACCTGGAGCTTTTGCGCCAATTTGTATACACCCTGTATAACAACACAATTTCTTTCTTCTTCTACAGCCCCTTTGTCACTTTTGAGAGTGTGAGGCGCTTGGGAGCCATTGGCGTAACTAGGGTTTTTAGCTGCGGAATCATCGCCATATACCTAAGTATTTCTATGAAGACATGAATTTGCATATATTACCTCTTCGTTATTTGCTTGTCTTGTTATTCTGTTATATTTTATGGCTAAACAGCATATCAAAAAATTATTTCTCAATTCCTAAATAACATAAATATGTATAGATTCAGTAGGTATCTCCTGCACTTACAAGCCATGCTGTTAGACTTGGCAACATTGCATCTCTGGTAGTTGGTGGTCCTAAATTACAATACTCCCATTTGAAATAATTTTGCTTTAAAGCGCACAGTTTTACTCTTTATCATATGTTACTCTGTAATTAACTACTTAAAGATAGCTTCTGTAACTGTGACATTTATTTACATACTCAAGTAATACTAACATGTAGGTAACAGTATATTTATAAAAATAAAATGACTTAACCTATGTAACTCATGGACAGAAAAAACATTTCTGTAGGTAATTATTTTAAAGTTTGTAATTTTCTATACACCACTGCTGATTGAGAGTACCTACAACAGATATGCAAAACTATGGTGGTGCTACTATAAATAATCTTATTTGAACATAATAAACTTATCTGCTCGGTAACATATAAATTTGTGTTACGTAAACTGTTCCATAAAGTTCGAAAAGCCGCTGATGTCATCATTTAAAAACACGTTCACTGCTTGTGCATGTCTTTCCAATATTTATCTTCTTCTACATTCAGGATCTGTGCTTTCTTGAGGAGCTTTTGACGACAAATATGATGGTAAATTTCGAAATACGCTTGGTACAGCATTGTCAGCTAATCGAGGGTAATGCAGCCTCAGCTTCTGCAGTTTCCCGCTCTTATTTCTAATATTTTCAAATGTCTTTTCCATTAAAATGTATTTGACACATGACAGCCGTTTTTGTTGGGGTCCAATATTTTCGTGGTATTGCACGAAGCCCCATGCTTTCTTTCGGATCTCGTCCCTTGAGAAAGAAAATGTTATAGTTTGTATACGATTTTCTTTTAAGGTACCTACTGTCGTGGTTGGACACAGCGTCTTCGTGGCATTCTAAATATAAAATTAAAAGTTACAAGAAATGCGCAAAAAATGAGGTTAGATTGTTACTTACCTCGGTTGTATTCAGTGAAATACCGGGTGGCCATAAATATCTGATATCACATTACTTTTGGAATCAACACCGCTTTATTAAAGTGATGAATCCAACTAAACTAAATGTCATTAATGTCATCACAACTAAAATTCCTATCTGTCAAAATTATTACAGATTGTAATAAGTAATGGAGTTAGAACAGGAGATTTTTAAAATCGAGTCCTAGGCCAAACTGCAGAATCCGGGGCACATTCCCTTCCTCTTATTGCATTTTATTACATTACATAGGTACCAATACTTATTGTAATTGAAATATAATACTAACCCAACATTTACAAGTAGCTAATTCCATGGCTACCGGGATCTCAGATATTTATGGCCCCCCGTACTTATAAAAACCCATAAATGCTAGCAGCAATTTTACTTTCACATATCACGAACAGTAAAGTAATATAAATGAATGTATTTCTTAAAACTTAGAGCAGTCCAACATATTCATATCACACCCTACATTTCAACAGACATTTTTATTTAAAAAAAAAACAGTACAAAAATTGGCCTACCAGCAGCGTTGCCAAATCTCCAACAGCATGGCTTGTAAGTGTAGGAGGCAGTGATAGATTACAATGAAGTTGGCGGTAAAAACTATTATTCCAGGAGAAACTCCTTTTTTGGGAAAACATCACTTGGTTTCGATTTCCATCCTTTTAAATGTTATTG
Organism: Agriotes lineatus; assembly: GCA_940337035.1. Lineage (NCBI taxonomy): Eukaryota > Metazoa > Arthropoda > Insecta > Coleoptera > Elateridae > Agriotes > Agriotes lineatus. Next base: position 382,870 of record OW679199.1, on the reverse strand, counting down.
TGATTTGTTTTATCATAATATCTTGGGCTTGCAATTGCAGAAATTCAAGCAGTCAGAGTCATTTACCTCGTCATCACCACAACATTCTCTTTGCCACAGTGGCGTAACTATAAAATGTTTTTCCATTTACATCACTAATGTCTATATTGTTTTCTGCGTCATTGTCTATAGCCGTAAGGAATAGATCATCTAATCTTTCTTGAGAGGTGCGATTGCTGAGAAAATGTTTTATTACTTTCAATTTTGTATGGACCTCATGTATTTACGTGATCATTTCTTTGCTATCTCTCGAAGTACACTAGCATTCTGGACTCCAATCACATAAAAAACATGCCAAATCGTACCTTTGAAATTTGGCCGATCTCGCCTCAGAGCTGGTACAGGTGACGCCGATGTCCTTATTTCCTGGAAGTCGCTTCCCTGGACCCAAACTTTGTTCTGGGATGCTCTTATACCTTTTCCTGGCCTGTAGGACTCGCGATCCATGGCTTCTGAAGTAAAAATGAACCGGTGTCGCAGCTCGAAATATCCAGGTGCTCGATGCCAATCCAAAGCCGAAGTTGATTTGATTAATTTTAGAACTTTTTTATCAGATAAACTTTTGCTAACACTTTCACATGTGCCCGGTAACTTGTAGAATAATTTTGTATATTTTTTTTTACTTGGCAATTACTTTTATTGCATTGAAACATTAAAATGCAAGAGCATAATTTGCCCACGACTTGGCAATTACAGGAATTAATTTCTTATTATTTAACAAGAGCATCGCGTTACCTTGTAACCGCGATCTGATATTGTTTAAAGGAAACAAGTATTAGTTACAATTTCACATAAAGGAATAAAATTTGATTAAAATGTTTGTTGCTTAAAACTAGAAATTGCCTTTATTTCTTAGACATAAAAATTGTTCTTTTTCGTCACATAAAACGTTATTTATCACTGCTCTGCTATGAACACTTAATTTTAAAATGCACTGGCACTCGAGTTTAATTTTAAACACGTCACTGATTATTCTTAATTTCAGTTGCCCTCGTTCTGTATTGCTCTTTGCAAATGTTATCTTATCTTGCTTCGATTCCCATCTACCTTTCAGCTTGCTTGCTTTTCACTGGCCTGTACTTTTATTACTAACTCTATGCTCATATTCATTATGCACATAACCAACCTTTTGTATTATTTACTTTCATTTGGTCCGGTTTCAAATATGCTCAAACCTATCATATTAATTATATTAGTCATTTTAAAGCTTTATTTTACTCAAACTTCAAATTCAATCCCTCTGAAATCTGCTTTTCTTATGCTTGCCTTTATCCCTCTAATTATACTTCTTGCATCTCATTGCCAATGCATTTAATAACTTCAGCTACTGTTTAGATTGCAATTAAATAAAATATTTCAACTCTGTGCTTTAATTGACTTTGTTTAATATTTCTTTCTGCATACCGAATTAAATTGTGAGCTTTAAACCATCTCAATATATGTGTGTTTGTCAGATTTGGTTCGTATTGGTTGTCCATGATTCACTATTTTAGAAGCCAATACTTTTCACTTTTGTGTTAGAAATGCGAATTTTAGATTTTATTTTTAACTTAGGAACTTGATCTTATTACAGTTGGTTAAACGTATGGTTTGTTCTTGATCTAGCTTTCTTTAAATTTCCTCTGCCGTTTTCAATTCCAGTTCTGGGATATACAGGGTCTGGCAGAATGACCGATCCTATTTAAATTGTTAATAACTATTTCAAATAAACGGGGCTGCGCGCGCTATTGCGCGGTCTATTCTATTCAATTTACCACCATTTTTAGGCTTATTACGTTGGGCCATTCCAAGGGGGTTCAATGGGCTCCGCCCCTCTCCAAGGGGCCCTAGGTGGTCCGTCCCTCTCCAAGGGGGCCTTCGCGGCTCCAGGGGTTTTGCCCTTCTCTAAAGGAACCCTCGGGGCTCCAGGGGTTTCGCCCCTCTCTAAGGGGGCCTTCGGGGTTTCGAGGACTCCGCCCCTCTCCAAAGGGGCCCTTGGGACTCCGCTTCTCTTCAAGGGGGGCCTCGGGACTTCTCCCTTCTCCAAGGGGGCCCCATGACTTCGCCCTTCTCCAAGGAAGCCATCGGGGCTCCGCCCCTCTCCAAGGGGCCCTTGGGACTCCGCTTCCCTTCAAGGGGGCCCTCGGGACTTCGCCCCTTTCCAAGGGGGCCCTTGGAACTCCGCCCCTCTCCAAGGGGGCCCTCGGGACTCGGCCCCTCACCAAGGGGGCGCTCGGGGGTTTGCCCCTCTCCAAGAAGGCCCTTGGCGCTCGGCACCTCTCCAAGGGGGCCCCGGGATTTTGCCCTTCTCCAAGGGAGCCATCGGGGCTCCGCCCCTCTCCAAGGGGCCCTTGGGACTCCGCTTCTCTTCAAGGGGGCCCTCGGGACTTCGCCCCTTTCCAAGGGGGCCCTTGGCGCTCGGCACATCTCCAAGGGGGCCCCGGGACTTCGCCCTTCTCCAAGGGAGCCATCGGGGCTCCGCCCCTCTCCAAGGGGCCCTTGGGACTCCGCTTCTCTTCAAGGGGGCCTTCGGGACTTCGCCCCTCTCCAAGGGGGCCCTCGGGACTTTGTCCCTCTCCAAGGGGGCCCTTGGGACTCCGCCCCTCTCCAAGGGGGCCCTTGGCGCTCGGCACCTCTCCAAGGGGGCCCCCGGGACTTCGCCCTTTTCCAAGGGAGCCATCGGGGCTCCGCTCCTCTCCAGTGGGACACTCGGGGCTCCTCCCCGGTCGCGAAATCGAGGCGACGCGACGGTGAGATGCATGTAAACACAAATGGGGGACATCGCGTCTGCAATTGTCGTGACACACACGTTTGGATCGTTCTCCTTTATTTATATGATTTTAAAATATTTAATTTTTTTTTCAAAAATGTAAAGTAGTTACAATATAATTTATTTATTAAAAATATTGGCACTTGCTCCAAATTAATTTGGTTACTAATCAGTAGTTGAAGGAATCTCGTGGTATCTAGTAATTGGTGCACGACTTGAACTGTGTAAGGATGAAATTTTAAATCCTTTAAAATACGGGGAAGAGTTTTGTCTGATAGGCCCAACTTGATGAATTTAATCAAATTAAGGATTAGGTTAATTTGTATTAATATGAAAATGAAGTTTCAGTTTGAGTGATGTTATTTTCAAAACCTAATATTTTTAATAAATATAAATTATATTGTAACTAAAATTGGAAGGTTTTGACTTTACATTTTTGAAAAAAAAAATAAAAATATTTTAAAATTTGAAACAGTTATTAACAATTTAAATAGGGTCAGTCATTCTGCCGAACCCTGTACAAACTCATTAATGTTTTCTATTAATTTATAATCTAGACTAACTTTAGTAGGGTTGGTTGCGTTGATATGTAAGGTCTTGGTCTTGATCGTATTCATCTTTAATACTACCCGTTCTTCTCTCCCATGTGTTGCATGTGATTTTTACTTCGACACGAAGTGTACAAAGTATTGAAATTCCCTCACTCTGAGTCAAATATCTCTCAAATTTCGTGTCAACCAACTAATGAACCCACTATACCAAATCCCTGCCTCGGCTGTGCGGATCTTTTGGTGAAGACCCCAGCCCAAACGTGCTGTACGGTGTAGGCATGTTCGTATGTGTACACGATTCCGGTCGCGAGGAACCTTCCTGAAGTCTTGGATCTTTTTCATACGATAGGTCGTCCGGAAATGAAGGCAACATCAACTTTTGAGGTATAGTCGAAGGCAAAAATCCAAAGATATGACACTTTCTAATCTTTTTCATACAACACTAAAACCTCACTAAACCGACGTATAAATAAAAATAAAAGTCTCGATATACCGACAAAAAATGACCGTTAATCTATTCTAAGTTCCTACGTGCGACCCACGTGCCATGGGCGTGACCCACGTGCCATGGGTGTGAACCACGTGCCATGAACCAAACAATAGTAGCTAGCCCTCAAAATGTCCATATACGTCCGGTTGTTGTTATTTTCCTTAATAATAATCACATGTAAATATACATAGGGCAAATCCACTGATGATGATGATGATGATTACTACAATTTAAAAAAAAAATAATTAAAATTGTTCGAAAGTCCTTTTTCTCATAACTGTTTCTTAAGAATCGCACACAACACATACAAAGTTGAATTGATTAGATTTGCCAATTTTTAGTATTTAAGTTAATTTCATGAATTGATTTTTTGTTTTTGTTAAAATTTGATTGGAATGAAATAATTAAAAATTTGTTTTGGTTAAGCATTAATATTATATTACATACCGAGGTGGGAAGTGTTTCGTTCATGTCGAGAGATTAATTAGTTAACCCAGACGCTCAGCGTCGAGGTTAACTTTATCTCGAGACAGGAATCAAACTTTTCACCGTGGTATGTATACTATTTTATTCGCATTCATCTAATATTAAAAATAACTAGAATTGAATTCTGAATAATAGATATCTTGATGCAGCAAATATTTTTGTTACCATGAAAACAACCCACTCAATATTTTTGTTACCATGAAAACAACCCAGTCTTCAGGTATGTAATATTTTTCGGGGTATGTAATAATTTCCCGGCTAGTTTCAGTAATCATCTAGTTCCCAGCTGTTGACATGTCATGAAATGAACACATTACAATGTGATTGCGAATAAAATATATTTTTGTTTTTTATTTTTTACATGATATAACGAACAGCATTTTTTTACAGCATTCAACTGATTTCTGAAATACACTTATTACTAACACATTCAATTTGATAATAAACTCGAAGATAAGGTGCCGAAGTATTCTTGGAAAGCACGGAAGGGCGCATATTAATAGTTGTTATAACAATAGACTGATTCATGACATTGAACTATGAAGTGCGTATTGACAATTTTTATGATAAATAAGTGGTTTATAACATTTCATTGTACTAGCGAAACGGAGTGATGCTGAGTGTCGAAGTATTCTTGGAAAGCACCAAAGGGCGCTTTTCTGGAGTGGGGGTACCGTATATTTGTTATTAGACGTAGGTACATAGTTTTTATTTAAGTTTCACCATGATAGTAGGTAGACATTTGGCTCTCGCTGTATATTACTTCTCTTCCTGAAGTCATGGCAACCAAAACTCGTGTTGTAAAATCAATCTACATCGACATGAAGATTAAAATATTGTAGTTTACTTCCTTGATTCATAAATAATTCTCAATTAGTAGACATGTAGGTGCAATATAATTACAATACTTCGTCCATTTTTAAAGTCATCTTGAATTTGATGTCCCTGTGGTCTTCGATCCTAAAATTGTAACTATATAGATTATTTTTTAAATTATCACGAGACTACTTGGGCACATTCACAGGCCGACTAGCTGCAGTGAAGACGGCTGGAGTCTGATACGAAATATTAAGAGAATTGTAATTGCTGAAGGCGTCAACGAGTCTTTAATTACAACAAATGTGCCCAGATTGAAACGAGAACTCATAAACTCAAAAGGAGGCAGTTGATCATAAGATAATCTGAAAAATGAATAACATAGGGCCAAATCCAAAGGGTCGTAGCAACATAATAAGACAAATAATAGTTGCAAAAGTATATAATATACAGATAGGAACAAATGTATGTGGTACTTACATATGATCTAAAGTAATTGTACTAGCCTAAATATCACAGATGCTCCAGCATAATCTGATCAACGGAACCCTATATGGTATGGTGTACCTATAAATACAATTGAACTAACGCTAAATAGACACACCCGGCGATTGAAAGTTAAGGAGCGAATAGCTTATTAAGGCAACTTAAACGATGAGGCCTTAGGTGAGACTCATTGGAGGCGCTGACTCCAAGTCAAATTATCACACAATTACAAGGATGAAATTCGAAGAATCCTGATTCCCCAATTAGTCTCAATTGAAATGTCACTCTCTAAATTCACGGGGGAATCTGAAGAATTCAGCCCGAGTCGTGGAAGCACTCAACAAAATTCATAAGTTCATGAATAGCCAATAAAGTGCACAATTTAAACGGTTACTCCATCGGTGCGACTACTGCTTAAGTAAAATACCAGATATTAGCGACAGAAAACAGCCTACACCGCATGTGCACATGTTTATTTTGAAATTTGTTAAATGCGGTAAAGCTGGTATCAGTGGCGTCGCATTGAACTTTAGATTTCGGTTACAAAATCAGTTCCAAAGTATTGTTCATTAACTTACTACGGCGTTAGTTTCTTTTTAAGTAAAGTAGTTTTTCTGAAATTGCTATTACTTCAAAGCACTATGACACATGTTTCTGAAAAGTTCGAAGAATTCGCTAATCAAACACAATTATTGGAAAGTTAATGACTTTTCTTACTCATATACTTAATGACTAACAACAATACTCAATTAAATACTCTTTAATAGAATTCCGTCATGGGCTCTACATTCTTTTTTTATCACTAAATGCATTCCTTATTCATGCGTTTGTCTAGTAATTGCCTTGGAAACGATTGTGGTATATATTCCTAAATTAGTATTATTCTCCACTTTAAGTGGCGCAGTTCTCTTTGATATACTGTCAAGCGACGCGGTTTAAAAAAATGAGTTCAACTTTAGTTAAACACGGACAAGTAATACACAGTCAAACGCGCGATCGGATATACAATGTTTATAATTATAAAAAAAAACTTAAACCCTTCCGATACATTAAAACAACTTAAAGAAGCTGTAGCAAAAGCAACAAAAGCGTTTGCGAGACCAGTGGTAACAATTATCAAAGAAGGCAAAAGTCCAGCTGATGATGGCAAACCAACATTTTCTACTACGGATAAGAAACGCTCACGTCAATCTCCTGTAACGGATTTAGAAGATTATGAAAAAGGCGATTTTTGCAATATAATAACTACCATAAAACAGAGGGTACAAATGTGACAATTAGTAAATTACGTGCAAAACGTGGAGAGGATTTAGGTTGGAATGATGGAACCACAGAATAAACACCTAACGGACTCAGAAGCGACACTCGCGACTTTGGCAGGGGTCTAAAAATCAGTGCGCATGCGTAGCGATAGCGAGCAGATTTGTGACGTCATGACGTCTGTTTCCATGGATTGGTTTTAACAGGTATTGTCGGTGGTGCGCCTATAATTCAACTTTTAAAATTTCCCGCCTTTTCTACTTGCTCGCAGTATGGCCGCCTGACCAAAATAAGGCACCTCGAACATCAAAGGCGCCGCCGCGGAGTGTCGCTTCTGAGTCCGTTAGGTGTTTATTCTGTGGTGGAACCACGTATTTAAGTGTTATTTTAGAGGATCTCGGGTATAAGTGGCATCGAATAACGGAAAACTTGTAATAGAAAGAAACGACATAAGGGTTTTAAGAATTAAATATTATCAACAAATAAGATACTACCGGGAACCAAATCGTTCAATTGTGTACATGGATGAAGTCGAGAAGTAAAAGTGGAAACTAATAACATGACGAAATGTACTCGACCAACTACGAAAAATGGTTACACGAAAAACTTCTGCCAAATTTATTTCCGCAATCAATTTTGGTAATTGATAATGCACCATACCATAATGTTCAAATTGACCGTGTCTCTTCAAGTAACTCAAAAAAGGCAGATATGATGACCTGGTTAATGAAAAAAAATCTATTCACACCTCAAATGTTGAAACCAGAATTATACGAAATAATAAAGCTTCACAAAAACACATTACGTATAAATTTGATACCATTTTGCATAGTGAGGGGTAAGAAGTACAGCCGCTACTTCCGTATCACCCTGACCTGACCCAATTGAATTAATTTGGGCTCAAGTAAAAAACAATGGGACAAAAAGAAATACCACATTTAAGTGTAATGATGTTAGAACATTGTTAGATGAAGAACTAGCGACAGTGACATAAGAAAACTGGCATAAATGCTGCAACAAAGTAACTGAATACGAAATTAGTTATTTAGAAAACGAGAGGATACTTGACCTACAAACGAAGAAAATCGTGATAAATTTAGTAGATGACAGAGAAAACGAAAGTGACTGGTGTAGTGACGAGTGATTTATATAAATTTTAAATTTAAATTGTGAACCGAATAAAATAAAATTAAAATGTATTGGTGCTGATGTGCTTTTGCGTATAAAATGTGCATTTCATACAAACTTTTAGTCACCATGTAATATTAGAATTTATTTATAATACGCTCTTATTTATTTGTGGTTTGTTTTTCGGGTTTTGTGCTAGTTGTTTTCGATAGTTTTGCTATTAGTTACTAAAATGTAAAGACGTGTTCTTAGTTAGTTATGTATTAAGGGTATAAAATAGCTTTTTGACCCGAGGCGAGTTAGATTAAATTTTTATATGCAAGTCGTCGTTTTATTGGACATCACAATAAGTCACAAATGAATAACTGTGTGATTTATTGCCTTGCGTAAGCCTTTGGTACCGTATTTGGGTATTGTTAAAACGCCGATCCCTACCGAATGTACGATCGTACCCTCATCGCAGGAAGCAAATTTCCGCCGTGCGAGCAGTATTACACCCGACGGGATCAGAGAAGAACGATGACAGCTACAGTAATAACAGTGCTGGCAGTAGCCTTAACAGTAACCGCTATACTCGGGACTTCTTTCGTCAGGCAGTTCTGCAAGATTGTGGTAGTTAACACTAATCTTACACCGATAGTAGCGGCTAAAAATACCGCTCAAATCAGAAAGAGGCCGCTAGAACCAAGGAAGCAAGCAAAAATAGAAAATTTCAGGAGGACTTACTCCCAATTTGGGCCAATAAACGCAAAGCTTCAGCAAACTGGCACGCCTAATCCGTCATCCAGACGAAGCACGTTGCTCCTGAACCAAAAATTCTTCCGAAGGCGAGGGCCTGCAGAAATCGTCCTTCTAGCACGAGGTGATAAAAAAGAGCGCCTAATCAAGGTCGCAGGAAGCGATGAATGCAGCGAGACTTGCTTGGTTCACAGCAAAACGAAAAAGAGGCCTAACTTGTTGCTTGAATGCAAACGTTATGCTCAAAACAAAAAACCTTCGGAAAAATCTTTGGCCGAGCCGAGAATGCAGACTCGAAATTAGAATCCTCGGTGCTAAATCAAACCGCAACACCGACTGTAATCTAGCCGTGCAATGTTTGTTACATAAAGCTGGGGTCGTGTAGTTTTTTGAGATACATATCAATATGTGCAAAGACTTAGGCTAAATAGAATTTAGGCGATAAGAATCAATAATTGCAAAGCCTAGACAAAGAAAATCGATTTAAAATCGAGTTGGAGATTTATCATTAGTAATATCCCTAGTGCACGCCAAATTAGAATTAATTTGGTATTCAAGAAGGGTATTTTGCAGATTATTTTCCGAACAAAAGTTAGCAGGGTCTCCTTTCCCCGATAATTTAGCTAATTCGGCAGTGGTTTTGTTAGATGGTAGGTAGAAACAGAGGGAATCTTGTTAATTCGTTCATGCGCGTCGCTACTTAGATGACGATGCAATTTGCGCTAGTGCACATTATCGATAATTTGCACTAGTGCAAATTGCATAATTGGCATCTGATTGGGTAAATTTCAGAAAATTTTAAAGAACTGATTGGCTTGAAGTGTGTGAGGGAAATAGTCAATATAACTAGCGGAAAGTACGAACGCGGCAGACAGAGCCGATAATGTGGTATTTAGAATTTAAAGGTGAGAAGAGATCCGCATCTTTTCATATTAAAAATATATTGCCCGGAAGAAGATTCGAACTTGCGATCTGAGGCTCGACAGCCTACAAGCGTTATTACTATCACTACACCAACCTGACAGCATAATTAGGTGACCACTAAACGTCTATTACTTGTAACGCAAATACAAATCGACAAATACATACAGAGGAAAAAGCGACCAATCTCTCCCAACACAAACTACAACAAAAATAATCTTAAACTTAATTTTTTTAATTTCCTTTAACGCCAACGCAGTTGCTATATTCACAAAAGTTCGGTAGTTTTATGTAATTCATATAATTATGAGTTGGTCGTGATTGAGTGACGAACAAAAATTGTAAATTTGTAAAAATGGTCGATTTTGGAAGTCATACTGCTGCAGATAGTGTCGAACTAAGATCTACTGATGTATCACGCTCGTGTGAACTGTTAACCTGCAAGGTTTGAACATGGTTAGCAACCAAAACCATGCGGAAAATCTGCAAACAACTAATCTTATAGTGGCAATAAAATAAAACTACAAACTGAGTAAACAAGAAAGACATTACAAGAAATGTATTCAATTAAAATAGAATTGAACAGGTTAGGTCAGGTAACAAAATAGATGATGAACAAATAAGATAGCTATTTGAAAATAGAACTTAATGAGACGGGAAAAAGAGGGTGGGACGCTACGACAAGGGGGAAACTAATTAGATACAAGGTGTTACCTACCTAGCGCGCCACAAGTTTTTAACTTAATCGACATTCATTCTTTCAGAACTTGAAACAGGGGGCGGGAATCGTCACAATATTTCTTGAGGATGATGGGTGAACCAACCCTTCATCAACGGGAAATTACGTTTGATGATTCTGGACACGCCACTGCCAGCTGCTGCACATTAAATAAAACAGTACACAATAAAACAAAGATGGTAATTTTAACGAGCAAAATGTCATAGACGCAATAATGTTAACCCTGATTCCTGGAGGACGTTACCATGTATACACGCTCTCAAAGTAATTTTATCTATCCAATTCCGGAGTACCTAATTACTAAAAAGCAAGCACGAAGAGCCTGTAGGAGGATAAGCACAAGGCGTCGCTGAAGGTGCTGAACGTAGAGAAAATGTTTGATACACTTCGTGTTAAACTCACATTCCGCGGTACAACATATAATTCAGGCAATCTACCTTGAGCTGGTGGCAGGGCGTTCTTGGTTAACTGCAAAGATCACCCTTGCTGCGTGCGGCATTATTCACACATCTCGACGATGGCGGATAAATATGGCTTTTAAGGTTGTTGTCAGGCAAGGATAGCATACTGTGTGGGCGGAGTCGAAATCGCATAGTTTTGAAAGGCGGGCACGAGGAGAAGACAACTAGCTGCTTATCCACAAAATATTATTTGGAGAATAACTTAATTAACAGCACTTGTTAGGAGATCCACCCTTTATTAGTAGTAATTATCAAGAAGCCTCAGGGTTGATTCGGCTTCTAGCCGCCGATAAAACTCAACTTCACGATAAATGAGCTCCTAATTTTGTTACGCACCGAATGAACGTTCCCTCCGCCATGAAATACAACTTGCTTACTCGATTTTGAATGACAGGGCCACCTAGCGAGGTGGCCCGGCAGTCGGAAGTCAACACACGGGCTTGGTTTGCAGACCCTGAATGCGGTTCGGGAAGCAACTCCATATGGTGCACCAAACAAATAGAGTTACTGTGAACTTGGACGGCGATTTTGACTTAGTCGGTAAAGAAAAGACTTCCACACGATCTCCTTCTTAGCTCATAAGATCCGGATAGTGACAATTAGTGACCACGCAGTTTCAGTGTTTACCGAGCGTAGCTGCATCTAATTATGTAAATAATGTATGTAACGTAATGCGTGATAACATTTATGTAAGTATAATATATATTTACTTACCGGGAGACTATCGTTGACGTTGTTAGAAGGACTATGTAGAACAAGCACTTATAATTATGTTGGTCTAGTCAAATAAATAATTCAACAAAAAAAGGTGCATTTCCCTCGCGCGGGATATAAACGCAGAGAAAATCCCCAATGCACTATCAGCGAAATAGCCAACATTCTTGCGACGCCCCTTTGGCTAATTTCAAGCTGCGTCATGCTTTTAAATGTTGTATAAACAAATGAACAGGACCGGGCTGGGCCCGAGAAATCGACATATAACGAAATTATAACAGGTAACTTAACGGAATAAAGATTAACGTAACAAGACTAAATGTGTTTAAAGTAGCGGGCGTACCAAAGAGCGCATAGCAAAGATCCCTCCATGTTAGTAGTGAGCCAGTATCCATAACGGGCTTGTACGGTCTAATTTTGTTTGAAATTTTTTGAATTTGTAACAACCCGTAAGAAATTGCGTTTATAATTATAAACTTAATAGATTTTAAGTTGTCAGGAGGAAGAATAAATCAAAGCCGCCCCTGCATAAATTACATTTGTTGCGAACGCAAAAGTTCATTTGGTAAGAACGAAAAGACTACATGGTTATAATCCACGAAGCGGTTGAATTACATCCGGTGTTAATTAACCAAACGCTTTTTCAGAATAAAGAAGTGCCGAATTGGCAGGCAGTGCAAAACCGCGTGGAGATATGCAGAATTTGCAAGCCCAGAGCGCGCGAGTTCTAATTCAAATATGCTATCTTGCAAAACGGGAGAGTACAAAAGACATTCGTTTTTGTCCCGAAAGAAAATTACCTTTTGGGGAACGCGAATTGGATAGGCAGTCTTCCCGTATCCCGCGAGATAATAAACTAATTACCGGCAAAAGCCGTTTTCGGGCGTACCGCGTCCGGCGCGACGCCGCGCGAAGCGCGAATCAACCTAAGTCAAAATTGAAAGTTATATTCAAATCGTTATGTGACTAGTGCATGTGACAAGCCACTCAAAATTCAAGGATTGCCGACCAGGGGATTTAAAATCTAGCCGAACATATTTAAATTACCTAAGTTAATTCGGGCGTACCGCAAATAAATAAAATTAACATTCACCCTCCAAGTTCTAGCAACGGCACCTGGACAAAGGTCAGTCATTTATGTGTATTTATTAACCAACTCGAAGGGCTGCCGCTAGATTTATTCCTTCATTCCAAGGTAAATTGATGTCACAAACTTTAAGCGTAATTCTGAGCAATCATATTTACGAAGCTACAGCTAATTAACCATTGACCAGATAGGGTAAAATTAATGTGTACTTTATCCAAATTTTTAAGTTCTTTTAATATAAGTTATTTATTCTTTTGTGGGTGTTTTATTTAACCATAACTCGTAACTTACAACCCCTAAGTTACCGCACAGTGGTCAGAAGATGAGATTTTGACCCCTGAGGGCAATTAGTGATATACGGGTTTGAATCAAACCCTATATCACACAAACGTGGCAGCATGTTAAACTGGTAACCAGGGGGTTGGGAATACAACTCCTTGGTTATAAATTATTAAAATGAAAAGCTGATATAGCACTGTAATTGGCTACGTTTTGGGGGCCCACTTTTTTATAGAAAACTATTTGCTTTATTTTTTTTGTATTTTGATAGAGCATAGAGTTCTTTGTAGGACTCTGAAGATGTCTTCGTCATTTCTATATATTGTTTGACGCTTTCTCTGCTCGCATCATCTATGTTGATACCCAATTATTTTTGGCGTTTTCGGCTTTGCACCTTGTGAACTCAAAGATTTTAGCAATAATTATACAGGGTGTCCGGAAATTGCGTGTACAACGGAAGACCACACGTTTTTTTGGCCCAAAATATGATGATTTAACTCAACTTACCTATATACAAAGTTGCTTGGTTTAGCCGCTAGAGTGGTGTAAAAATGATTAACTTTTTAAAAATGTTTAACCCCCTGTATAATCACTACCAATTTTGTTTACTGGATAGTTACTTTAATATAGAAGCTATTTCCTCTCTTACAAAATGTTAGTTGGGTAAACGGTTTAGCCACAATAGTATATTGTGTATCTAGGTCGAAAAGCGTAACATTCCCGAATATTGTTGGGCGAGTCGAGTCCCGAGCCCAACAACACAGGAGTCTGGGAATGTTGCTTTTCTACAAGATACACATACTATTTTTCCGCCGATTGATACGATTTATCTGTTTACTGCAAATTAATCATCATCATCAATAATTACTCGTAGATTCGAAAAATTCTCCCTGCCTAGCACGGGAATATTATTCCTGTACAGTTTTATTGTAAATTACCTAGCAACGGCTGATGTAATGGAATGTTTGACTTTGCTTAACAAAATTTTATCAATAATGTGTCAATTCTAGTACGATTGGCGGAAAAAATATATTCTAAATCCCTACAAGCCTAGTGTTTCTGATTCAGTCCTGTAGGGATTTAGAAAATATTTTTTGTGGCTAAACCGTTTATCCAACTGAAATTTTGTAAGAGAGGCAATGGCTTCTAAATTAAAGTAACTATCCAGAAAAAAATTAGTAGTGATTATACGGCGGGTTAAAAAATATGGATGGATAATTTATTGTGACAACGTTTTTAAACACCTTATAATTTTCGCAATTAGGATTTACTCTATAAAAAGCTGTAGTTTACTGGTGCAAACGCATGGAAAAAAAATGAAGATTTTTCAACTTATTTGAAAAAATCTAATCATTTTTAAAGCCCTCCAAAAATTAAGCAACTTTGTATATAGGTAAGGACACCCTGTATACAGTGTATACATATTATGTTGTTAGAGTACCTTGTAAACAACTTTTATTTCAGTAAATTTAGTGGTTTTTCTATTTTTGATCCCATACAAATTAGTAGTTTGCAAAACATTGCAGTTTATATCAACAGTATCAAAGTTGCTCAAAAAGCTGAACGTATTAAATATTATAATTGTCCGTCCAATGCAATTGGAGTCAGCGGTACGTGACCGACCGAAAAGCTGTAATTGTGATACTTTAGATAGCGGATGATTGGAGCTCAAGTTTTATTAAATCTAAAACTATATTCCCTGGTTACGTTGTTCTGACGTTTTTCTATTTTTACATTGCTAATACAGGAGTTAGTCTTTAATTCACATATGTTTTTAAAGGTGTTCGATCTTTGCTTTTGTTGCGTAATGGACAGCTGTTGGTAGGTGCAGGAGATGGCACTGTAGACCTTGTAGAAGAAACCAAACTAACTCTTGCCCTTCAAGAACCTGAGACTGGTGGACTTAAGTTACCCTCGCTTCCTCTTCTTCGAGTGGTACGTGTTTGAAGCAATTAAACCATCTCTGTCACATTTACATTCGCTATTTTCAGCTAAAATCTACTAATGTGAAAGCGTCTGTTACATCTTTACAAACGCTTAGAGAAAAAACCATTTTGGTTGGTACCGGCAACTGCGAAATTTTCTCTGTAAATATGAAAACCTTCGAAAGCGAGCTGATTGTCACTTGCCACACTTCAGCTATCTATTGCTTAGCGTTCCCTTAGTAAGTCCTACTAAATATCAGTTTCTAAGTTGCTAATTACAATTATTGCAGTAAATTTTCCGATGTATTTGCAACTGGAGGTAAAGGCGATGTACGAGTGTGGAACGAGGATACACTACAAGAACTTCTCCGCATTAAAGTGCCCAATTTCAGCTGTTCGAGTATTGAGTTTGCACATGATGGAAAGTCGATTTTAACAGGATGGAACGATGGAATCATTCGCTCTTTTACACCTTTAACAGGACGTCTCATGTTTGCTATTTTGAATGCCCACAACAAGGGAGTATCAGCTTTATGCACCACTCATCACGGCCGCATTCTTGTAAGTGGTGTTGCGAAGGACAGGTCCGTTTATGGGACATTAGCCCGTACAGGCAACAGCTGTCTTGCACTCTGAAAGAACATAACGGGCCAGTTTCGCAAATTCACGTTAATAAAACAGATGATGAAGCAGTCAGTGCCAGTACAGATGGCAGTTGCATCATCTGGGACCTCATGCGACAGTGCCGCAAACAGATCCTCTTCTCAAACACCCTCTTTATGTGTGTTAAATACTTTCCCACCAGTGTGCAGATTCTTACAGGAGGCACTGACAGAAAGCTCGGCTACTGGGAGGTGCTAGACGGCAGTCTTGTAAGGGAAATCGAGGGATCACCTTCGGGAGCGATTAATGCCCTTGACATTTCTTCTGATGGAAATCTATTTGCGACTGGAGGAAACGACCAAATTGTAAAGTTGTGGAAGTATCAGGAAGGTGTGACCACTCACATTGGTGTCGGCCACTCCGCCGCAATTACTGCAGTGTGCTTTAGCCCAAATTGTAAGTTTATGGTATCGACCAGCGCTGCCGGCAGTATCTTCGTGTGGAGGAATCCCACCACTAGTGAGGTTCCAGAAGAGAAAGCCGGTGCGGATGAAGCTCTAAAAGTTGACAAGGAGAATAAGGAGGTTAAATTTGAAAGTCCCAAAGCTGCTCCTGAGGAAAAAATACAAGATTTGCCATCTGCCCGTAGCACTGCAAGTCGTGGAAGCGGTGACAATAAGAACTGCTCATGCTGTTGTAATGCAACTATTATCAACAAGAGCTAGCAAGTACCCTATGGCTACACCTGAAGCTTTCTACAACCCTGCTATTTTCATATCAAACAAATATTTTTGTACACGTTTATTTATTTACATTTATTAGTTACAGTACAGTTCAAAAATAAACTTCAAACTTTAATGTAAACTGTTTGAGCTCGTGTATAGATTTGCTCCTTGTCATCAGGAAAATACTTCAACATATGATACCAGGAATCTAAATTCAATACCAAGATGTTGACTTTTGTGTTCGCTCGGTATGAGAAATGATGAGGTAGTCCATGGTAGAGCCCTTGGGCCAAACCAAACATATCCCGTTTTTTTAGTAGTTCGTGTTGCGTTTCTGTGAGATTGGGATGTACAGTAAGAACGCTAACTTCCCCACTGTGGATAAAGTACATGTTCTGATCGGTATCACCATGTTGGACTATGTAATTCCCCGAGAAAAATACTACACGGGTCAAACAGGCTGCTAGCTGCCGCAAGAGTGCTTCATTTAAGCCCTATGACAGGAACGAATTACTTTTTTTTAAATTATGGTTAGGAACTTACTTGAAATAAGAAGCTTTTACGAAGATGCTGGCCAAACATCACAGTCATAATGTCGCACCTCATCACGTACGGACAAACTTTTAGCAGTATTGGGATATGCTGTCCCTTCTCTTGCGTCCAAAGGTTTTGCGAGTAGCCCCACAGTTTCTCCATTTGATGTCCAGACAAATTTTGATTGAGGAGGAAATCTCGCAAGCAGTAGATTCTGTATTCGTACTGAACTAAACTTCTGGTAGCGATGTTAATTACCGTAACCAAATCACCTTCAAAAGATCACTGTAGCTTCTATAGCTCCAACTTATTATTTTTACCTATGATTAATGCCGTTAAAAACCTGCAGATGACCATTACCAGGATGGAGAATACCACTTCGAATGTAGTGCTAGGGTATATATCGCCAATACCTGTTGTTGTCGCTAAACTAACAATGTAGTAGTTGGCCACTAGATAACGTTGTTTAGGAGTGTGGCCGATAAAGCTACAAAATGGTTTTTAAAATTCAATTCAGAGATTTATTGCTACTTACCTAAAGACATCTACCCACGAGTTAGGCAAACAGTTACCAAAAGGACACGCAAGCATTAGCCAAAAGCAGGAAAAAACATGTAACGTGATAGTTAGAAATATGGTTAACTTCAGCGCTAGGTGAAACGCCACACGAGTCATTAATCGGTTGTTTACCTGCAAAAATAATAATGCAAAAATGTATCGCAAAAGAGATCCATTACCTTTTTGAAGTACTTCAACATATACTCCATTCTGAGGAGGTGAATCAGTCGGAGGCTCGTGAGAGCAAACATGCGATTTTCTGAAGAAAAGAAGAAGCAAAGCGGTTCTACTGGGAGATTGGGAGCAACATCCCAGAATACAGCCGTACGGTTCGAAAAGTAGTGGCGTGCAAGTTTCTTGAATTGTGTAACGTAATTTCCAGATCTACGAGATGAAAGAATTTATGAGAAAGTTTTAATAAAATAGTATATGGCATACGTATGTATGTATAATAATTTACAAATTTCTTCGATTGTATAAATATGTTTTTAAATATAAGTATTTTACTAAAGAGTCTTCACACTAACCTTAAGACAACCATATCCTAATTAGAGTAATTTTGTTTATAACATAAATTCACGTGCATTCATTAGTTATATCACAAGTGGTCGATATTTTGGTGAGTATACTTTACGGGGGATAATACGGTGACGTGATAACCGGCAACTCGGCTCCGTCACGTAGTAAACCGAAACGGTGTAGGATAAAACATAGTAAAATATACGTAACTGAATCAAATAGAAGCAGAAATACGTGTAAATCGAGGTGAAATAGAGAAGTGAAAAGCCAGTGCCTAGTTTGGTTGATAATCACATTATAACGGGAAAGCGGGTCATGGACATATAAACACAATTCGAGCGCAAATGATCGCGAGGCGTGCGAACTCGAAGATTAAAGTAAGAACTCGCGAGGTAAATCAACTAAACAGGTAGTGACGAACGTAAAATCGCGAACGGGTAAGAAATACGCACAATACAATCGGAATTAGAAAGAATTACCACAGAAATAAGTAAATTAAGGACAAAGTTAAAAAGTAGAGAGGAAGAAAAGCGTTATATAAAGAAATAGAATAAATACAGAACAGAATTTTATAGCAAAAAACGACGAATTAAAGACCAAAGTTAAAGTACTCCATAGGCTGTTATAAAAAAAGAGAGGAAGGAAGAAATTGGATGGCAAAAATTGAAATAAAACAAACAGGAATACAAGATACAAATAAAACCACCAAATCGAGAAGGCCAGGAAATACTTCAGGGGAAATTAAAATAGGAACATGGAACTAATCCTAAATCAAGAAGGTGCTTTAAAGCAATTGATAAGAGAATGCAATAAATACCGAATTCAAAACTTAGCTTTACAGGACGCGAAGGTTTCCGCTATGCGCAACGTAGCACTAAAGGACCAATCGCGCCGTTTCCCTCTCCAGTGGAAGCTAGGACAAGTACCCCGATAACGCGGCAGGAAAGGTATAAAAGAAGATTACACTGTCAGTACATGAAACTTGAGTTCACCAGTCCTGACCAGCAACACACCAGCCCCAGTCCTGAACTCTCCGCTTCCTTTCCCGATTCCAAATCCTCTCCTACCTGGGTCCTCCGATCTGGCAAGCTAAACTATCTAACCGAGCAGACCTACAACCTTTACCAGTTCAGGCTTTATGGAAAATGGCAAGCTGAACTGTCAGCCCTTAATCCAAATTTTTCCGTAAAGGCGAGGCCGCTAAAATTCGATTTTACCTTGGTTGCTGAATATTCTTGAGAAATCGAATCCTTGAGGCTAAAACCCCCGCTTAAATCAAATCCCGACCCCGTAATCCCTAAGCGCAAATACCGGCGCCTAGAAACATTTCACTGAGATGCTTTAACCCGCTCCTTAATTTCTATTAACATACCTGTAATAATTCACGTAAGAAACCGCCAGCGGTCAAAATTGTAGACTGCTCTCGGACTAATCACAAATGTAAAATTACACTTTTGCGTTGTTCCGAGAGCCCCGGATTTACATCATTAGGCACCGTTACAACTTACTGCTGTGAATTAATCACCTCGGAATCCTAGGTATTGCGTAATCTTAATATCTTACGCATATTTTGGCAGAGAAAAGAAGGTAAACACACTCCGCCATTTTGCCGCTTATCTTTCTGAGGGACATCGGCGACAGACGCGAGAGTAACAGCGCAAAGGCCACGCTCCAGCCAAAGGCTACTGACCACCACCTTCGCACAGTACATGTTAATTGGGTTGCGGAAGAACCAGAAACAACGAAACGTATTTCCCAGAGGAACCGATTGATTTTTATTAATGTACAATTCGCTTATTTACGAATTTCGTCTTGTTTTGTAATTATAGTTAAACACAATATATATTTCTAGTAAGTACATGGTATATTTTCCTAAATCGTATATATTTGAGTGAACGTATTTCTCCCATTTGAGCTAATCCGAGGTAGAAATATATAACGCCCTTAGTAAGGGGATGAAACGTTACAACACGCCCCTACGGAGGATAAAGCGGAGGAGGCTAAGATACAATTTTATGAAGAATTGTACCTGATATATGAATCCTTCCGAAAGTTCGATATAAAAATAGTAATAGGAGACTACAACGCGAAAGTGGGAAAAAAAGAGGGAAGACAAATTCGGACCAACAATAGGGAGATATAGCAAGCACCATAAAACAAATAATAACGGCAAGAAAATGATAAACTTCCCAGCAAGTAAAAACGTAATAGTTAAAACTACCTTCTTCGACCATAAGGAGACCTACAAAGGTACCTGGATCTCACCGGATGGAAGACACAAATCAGATAGACCACTTGCTAATCGAAGTGAGACATAAGGATAAAATAACCAATGCTAGATCCTACAGGGGAGCGGGCATCAGCTTGGATCACATACTAGTACGGGAAAGCTTTAGACAGGAGATAAAAATAAGCACAAGGCATAGCATGAGACCAACAACAATGTGGACTTTAGAGTCCCTAAACGAAAAAGAAAAGAAGGTGGAATATTTACGCAGGATAATGCAAAACCTTGAAAATGAGGAACTGATAAATGTCATACAAAACAATTGGGCAGGACTGAAGACTTTAATAAGAGAAACTGCAGAAGAAGTACTACCAAAAGGTAACCAACAAGAGCCAAGGAAGGACTGATTCGATCAGGACTGCAAGCAGGCAGCAGAAAACAGAAAAGATGCAAAGCTTATGATGATGCAAGGAATGACCCAAGACTTTTTTGATAAATACAAGCAAGAGAAGCAAAACAAATATTCAGACAAAAGAAAAGACTATTCCAATTAAAAAGACTAGAAAAAATAGAAGAGCACTACAACAAAAACATGAAGCTACAAAGAGGTACAAATACAATGGGAACAACAGAAAGAATAGGAAAATAAAACCCGTATTTATGCCAACGTAGACGTTCACGACATTTGAACGAAAAGTTAGTAAATGGCCGTGCCAGAGCTCACAGCAACAAAACGCATAGCCACGCGAGGTAAGGTGGATAATAAACCAAAACCCAACAGAAAGCCTCTGATCATCTAAACAATCCATTAGCAGGAATGAACTGTCAATTAAAGTTACACCCGTGAAAACACGAGACAGCCTATTATAGGTATCCAGGCTTGATATCTTAATAGAAAATCCCTAATGGCATATTAACATGCACCTAACCTCTGAAATCTTAAAATGGGCACTAAACTGCTCAGGTAAATATCTAGCTCCCAGAACGAAGGACAACATAATTTTTTCAGCGGGGACCTAACAAAACCAAGAAACATCATATAACATTAGGAGAGAAAATGCAATGGTACGCTGAAACGTTCACCTGCAATTCTCAACGTTACCTCGTTGCAAAAAATACCTATATTCTTTAAATTTGCGTAGCCAATAAGCAGCGTTTAGGGAAACTAAGGTAAGGCAAAGTATACGGAAAAACGTTAAGAAATAAATGAAAAATAGAGGTTAACGTCAAAATGACCGTAACACGATTAGTAATTTTTGTTGTAAAGAACTCTTGTTATAAAGAACCCTACACCGTTACAACATTTTCAAATTACAGCTGAGATGAATTCCATAACAAAAAAGTAAAATAAATATTTTGTGCAGTTGTGAAAATATGCATATTCAAGACCTGCTTATAGCCAGAAATGGAGTGAATCGGTTATACAGGGTGATACTGAAATAGTTGGCCAAAATCAGAGATTAGGTTAAACTCATAAGAATGAAAAAGTTCCTATAAACATGTGTCCGAAAACAAACCCCTCAGGAGTTACAGCTAATTCTTAATATACGAATAGAGAAATGGAAGGCTGTGGAAATAAAAAAATATTTTTTAGTTAAATTAACTGTTGAAAATGTCCACCGTTAACTTCAATATACGAGGTGTGTCTAAAAAGTTCGGTGAATGCTCCGATATACCAACGAAAATGGGCCAGACGTGCTCACGAATTGTTATGCATATACTCATATATATCTAGAAGTGCCTCGTAGTGGGGAGTATAGCTCGCAACCAAGGTTAATCAGATGGTGGCGGTCTAACGTCGTCAGTGCGAATGCGTTAACATGCTAAAAATTCTGGAGAACAGTGAAGGAGACGCACAGGACTGGATAGTGAAAGCTGCTGCGGGACAACGCGCCTGCACAATGTGCGATTCGAGTGCGGCAATTCTTAGCTCAGCATGCGTAACTGTTTTCGAACATCCACAGTACTCCCTGATCTGAAGCCTGGGGACTACTACGTATATGTTTCCTCGTCTCAAGACGGTCATGAAACATTCGCGTTTTGAGGACGTGTTGGCCATTTAAGACAACGTGACAGCGATCTTGCGATAGACTCCTAAAGATAACTTTGCTGCCACTTTCCAGAAACTTTATGAACGTTGTCATAATTGTGTTGTGTTGCAAGGCCATGTTAAGACATTTTTAGTTTTGTACGAACATACGGGCTATTAGCGTTATTTTCTAAATTACGACACCACTTGTATACGGGTTTGTAGAATTATTCCGCTTGAATTTAAGCCTTTCAAAGTATTCGGTTGCCGCCAATAGTTCTAAAACGCCCTCATTCGGTGTACATCAGTTTTCAATCTGTCGACGCGCTAGAATACAAATATCTATCCGTCTACGACTGGTTTTTTTGAATGTTGTGGCGAATGCCACTTGCCCGAGAGAGTGAGCATGACTTCTTCTGCCTTGCTACTTTATCGATCGCGAGCTGGTCGCGCGTTTTCGAGGAGAATCTATCCAGCGTCGCAAGAAGCAATAGGTCGCGGAGAGCTGTTTTTGAGTCCCCGCGTGGCTTCGGCTACGAGAGGTGTTGCGTTTGTTCATTGCATGTTAATTATCGCCTAACGGTCTGTTCTTTAAGGGTGTGCGTGTAGGCTGTTTATGTGTAATTTGGACTCTCGTAGCTTCAAGGCAAGTGTCGTGTTTTATGGGACACGCAAGTTGAGTGTTTCGCCTTGTTTTTGAACTCATATTACTGCACGTGCGGGCGTGACCGATTGGGTGTTGTGTTGTTTACTGTAGGCCTATCGCTGTCGTTCTGCCATTTTGTCGTACAGCTTTGCATTTCGCTCTTACGAGAGGATCATCCCCCTAGTTGGTTCCACCGCTTCCTTACGTTGAGTTGATGCAGTATCCCGTTGGTGTCTTTTGCAGTGTTTGGAAACGGGAGCCGTCGCAGCAACATAGGACAACAATTTGCAGCCAGCCAAGCTCTTTAAATGTACAATCTGTTTTATTAATAACATCTAAGAGTGTACAGAGTGATTCGATGAAGTGTCGGACAGTTGACGTAACGCTGCGTCCGTTGTAACCGTTTATGTGTACTTTTGCATTTGTCAAACCATTATAGTTGTTACCTGTCATTAACAATTCATTTACCGCTAGTTTACATGGGTATTGTTTAGCTTTATGCAGTGGTACATTTTTAATGTGTATTGATGTGAGATAGGTGATTTTCCAGTTGAATACTTCTAAAGTGGTTTCTTTTGGTTTTTTTTTATTAACTGCTATTTTAAATAAAACACCAGGTATATTATTACATTTTTGAATTCACCTTAAAATTCTAGAGATTATTTTTTAAACAGTCCTCTCAGCCAATAGTAATGAGAAAAAATTTCAAATCGACCATAGCATCAAAATTACACTGACTATTTGCTAGTAGCTAATTACACTGACTATTTGCTAGTAGCATCAAAATTACACTGACTATTTGCTAGTAGCAAATTACAGCGACTATTTTTTCACAACCATTCAAATCGTTCTTCTGCTGTAGCACAGCTAGCTAAAAGTGGAGTAGGTAAACAGCAGTTGTTAAAAATAACAGGACACTCATCTGGAGGCTCCATCAAACCCTATCTACTACTTGAACTGTTTAAAAAATAATCACGCCGATTACATTCGTGGTGTTATTTTTTTGTAATAATTTTAACTAGATTAGCACTCATCTTTGTTGCTATTAAGAAATCCCACTTGTGGACTTCGTCCACTCGTGAGATTTCTTAATAGCAACAAGATTCGTAAATCTAGTTAAAATTGTCAAAAAATTATCACCACTTATGTAATTACTGTTGAAAATTTGTCTCTTCAACTACGCTCTATTTTGTACCGTTTTTGAATTTTTGAAAATTTTTGACAAATGGTTAAAAATTAAAAAGGAAATTTTTGACTAATTATAAGATCACTGTAAACGGAAGTTGTGTGAGTGTATCACACCAGATTTTAGTAATTGCAATAGTTTATGTCAGTTTACCGAGTATTTTAATAGTTTCAGACGTTACGCAACTTACGTAACTGTCGTATACAAACACATTTCATATTTGTATGTGCATTTTTATATACCCCAAATATTTTGTGAATACAGTTCATGTTTATGTTAACTGTCGTTTCTGTGTTATTGTGCATGCTTTGTGCGTATTATATTTTACAGTGTAAGAGGAGTTTGGCCAGCTGATCAAGTGGATTTTCGAAAGGTAGGTCCGATATGGTGCTGAACCGGCTTGCAGACCAGATTACTGCCAAGCATAGAGTTGAAATGTGAATTCATATGCTTCCACTTTTCTCAGTGACCTTACGTGTGCATTATTTTAGTGATGGAATTGTGGTGGCGCCTTATAATTTTAGATCTGTTGGCCGTTTATTAGGCCTTTGCCCGTTTGTTATCTCGTGTTGGACCACCCCTCGTTCCACTGAAGACTAGTCGGCAACTCTTGTTATATACTGGGCAGCGGTCCTATGTTAGTTACATTCCCGATTTTGTAAGTTATTGCACGCGCTAGTCGTCTAGCTTTATCGTGGCTTTTCGTAAATACCGTTACAAGCTGTTGTCGTTATTGTCGTTTTAGCCCGTAACAGCCAATAAAGGCAATTTCTTTATATCCTTTGCTTTCTTTGTTCTTTGATACTATTCACCGAAGTTTCTAAACAGACCTCGTATTTTTGCAAACGTCTGACCATTGACTGTCGAACACGCTCGAAAGTTCCCGGTGTATTTCTTATGTATAACTTCACAGCTGTTAATAATGCAGTCGTAATTGCTGTATATCATTAACTGGAGTAGCTTAAACAAGACTCTTTAGATGCCCTAAAAAAATCCAGAGCATTTCAGTTTGGAGAGGGAGCAGGTCAGGCAATTAGTCCATTTCGCCCAATCAACCGATTAGGATATGTTGCATCCGGATGTTCTCTGACGATGATTGCTAAAATGCGCATCATGCATGAAATAAATTTCGTTGAGTATCAACAATGGAACTTGAACTAATAGTATAAAAAGTGTCTTATCATTTTGACCGTTGAGAGTAGGCGGCAAGAAATGTGGACCAATTTATTTATTTTCTACGATGCCAGCCCAAACATTTACGGAACAGTTTTGTTGGTGTCGAGATTGAGTGATAAGGTGTGGGTTTTTATCTGCCCAATGGTGATTATTATAAAAATGTATAATTGCGTTTCTTGTAAACATAGCCTCATCAGTAAAAAGTACTCTAACATGAAAACCAAATTGTAAGCAATTCTGTAAAAGCCATTGTGCAAACTGGAGACATCGAGAATAATCAGTTACCAAAAGTTATTGCACTCGCTGTACATGGAACGAATACAGTTGATGTTCACGCAAACCTCTTAGAGGTTTTCGTTTTCGGATACAAGTTTATAGGAACTTTTTCATTCTTCAACCTTAATCCCTGATTTTGGCCAACTATTTCGACCAACCTGTATAAATATATGAAGTGCGCAAAAAACGAAGATTAATGACCAAAGCCACCATTTGGAGATATTGATTTCAAAAATATAGAGAGGCGCTACTTTTTAACAGACCCGCAAAAATTTGGACGTGGGTCATGCATCAAGATTATTTTTCTCGGCATTCGATGGCATAGATATTTTGTATCCATTTGTGTTTTAAATAATTTTACTAAAAAGTCTTTTCCAAGTGTATGAAGTGTACCATGAGTTACTTATTAGTTTTCCTTCACAAGTCACAAAATTGAATTTCTCGGTATCTTTGGAACAAAATTACTGTTTAATTCCACCTCAGGTTCTATTCGTGTGACAATAATTTGTAGGTAGCCGTTTAGAAGCCTAGTGTTTAAGATCGAGACGGGTTGAATTTTATTTTTGGAATTTGGATTTTTGGGTGGAGGGTGAACCAAGTTCAATTATGTTCAGTTTCGATATGGAACCAAAAATTATTTAAGTTTTGACCTGCACGAATAAAAAATATCCCTATTCCCGATTATGTTACTGACTATTATGAAGAAAACATGACAATTTACTAAGTTGAGAAATATAACAATATATAAAATACATTACCTGTCCATATAAGCTTCATGGAATGACAGTAAAATTCTGAGATAAAATACACTTTCCATCAAAAAGGCGCAGCATAGTAATGGAAAATTAATAGATTGTGTTGTAAATTCATACAAAATTGTCGTACAATCATAATAAGATACTACCACCATTGCAATAGCCAGAAACTAAAAGAATACTCTTGTACTTGCTAGTTGTTAATGGTATCATGCTAACCTGCAGAACAATATTGTCTGGCAAAATAGCAAATCTAAACCACCTCCAAGGTAGAAAGATGTTGCACGCTGCTTTGAATGCAGCCAAATGATACTTTTCACTTTGGAATGTTGCTTGCGACGTAGTAATGCTCATAGAAGACCTTTTACTAGAAGGTGCTGGTCTACCGCGTGAAGTTCCTACACTTGAAGCAGCTGTTACATTGCTGGGATTTGAATTTTCTACAAACACAAAAAGTTTAATATTCATACAGCCATAGAATAAGATTTCAACCTGAAGGTACAGTTTCGCTGTTGTCAATCTCTTCATCGATAATTGTCGTTGGCATAATATAGTCAGTAACAGTGTGCAGCAAAGTCTCCATGTTACGTTTAATTCTAGGATAGTCTTTTATCACATTGTAAAATGTTTCACTTGATATCATCAATAGATCCAGATTGCGACTTGCAACAATTGATATGGAGCTGCAACCTGCGTTTATCTGTCTGATATTACCAAAAAGACCACCAGGACCCATGCAGGCAATCATTTCATTATATGAGCTTAAAACCTCCACTTTACCACGGTAAATTATGTATATGTTGCTTTGTACGTCGTAACTTCGTATGACAGTATCGCCTAAAACATTAAAAACATAAACAAGGCAAATTTAAATATTTCTGATAGTAATAATACTTGTATTAATTGTAAAAAAATATTCTAATTAGTAAAATATGGTAATATGGTAAGCAAGAAAGATCTATCAATACGTGCTGTGATTGTGGTTTGAAAATATTAGTGACAACAGAGTACAGATAATAAATAGACAAGCGAGTCGGAGTGCCGAAAGGACAAAAAGAGTATGAATAAATTGAAACTGAAGAAGTAGAAACCGAACAAAATAAGCAAAGATATGGATAATACATTTACCACAGATTAGTGCCTCAAAAAGAAGGAATAATAAATATGTACGAGCATATGGAATATAAATAAAAGATGGAGCTTTAAATAGTCATTGTGGAAACGGCCACGGAATTCTGAGGATTACAAATACCGAAATATAGGCAGAAAAACGAAGATTTCGGTACAACTATCGAAAAATCGTATACCGCATTTTCGAGTCACATACTCTATTTCTAAATTATCACGAGACTACATCGAAAAATTTGAAGACCAGCCAGCTAATCAGTGGGGA
Source organism: Agriotes lineatus (assembly GCA_940337035.1). Taxonomy (NCBI): domain Eukaryota; kingdom Metazoa; phylum Arthropoda; class Insecta; order Coleoptera; family Elateridae; genus Agriotes; species Agriotes lineatus. Next base: position 355,374 of record OW679199.1, on the reverse strand, counting down.
CGGCGTTCAGTCCTTTATAAAATTACTAAAACAAAAATAAATATTGTGGGCGCCAACGAGTCTTTATACAACAAATGTGCTCAGAAGCAAGAACACATAAAATCAAAAGCGACAGTTAATCGCAAGATATCTGAAATAAGAGAGTTCCAATGACAAAATGAGACAAGTGCTAAATAGTAACAGTGTATTGTAATTCAAATGTAATATTCTATAAAAATAGCCACTCAATCACATTATATAAAATGCTAGCCAGTACAGAAGTACTTATGTGTAATTCCTATAGTACTCCGGGTGCACTCAATAAACAAGAAAGCAAAAACAATGTTATGTATGTATGTATTATCTGTAACCTCATTTACGTTTCGGTGTAGAGGATGGTGCTTTATGCGCTGGTATCTGGCGGTACAATGCTCAACTTGCTCCAGATTCGGGATACAGAGTTGAAGCGCGCCTTTGGTGCTTGCGCAGCAACCATTGTGTGAGGTGTGTGTCTTGGTGATGTGTTGACCTTGTTACTCTATCTCTTAGGTCTGTGTTCTGAGTAGAGCACAGTTAATTTGATGCCCAACTGTGAATGGTCTCACCGAGCCCGATTTCAATCGCCAAGGCTGCGGAAAGATTCCGACCCCCGCGGGATTCAAACCGAGGACTTGCTTATTGCAAGCCTGGCGCTTACCCAACTGCGCCACGCGACTTCTCTGCAAAAATAATGGTACTATCCTAAATATTACAGATCCATGCAAACAATGAACGATCAAATAAAAAACTACACTTAGACTCACGTCTAATCAACAAAGTGGATAAAAAGGTTAAGGTTTAAAAATTAAACACACAAAAGCAACGATAACGTTCAAACAATTCTGAGAAATTCTCTAGAATCCGCTAGCAATTCGCAAAACCCAAAAAAGGTCTCAAAGTGGAAATTTAAAGTAACATGCCCGGGGACCTGATAGGCACCAGTCAGCATTTTGGAAAAGTCACAAACACAGTTAAGTAAAGGTCAGGTGACACCTTTCTCTGTACTTCTACGAACGATTTTCACTCCTACCAGAGAAGTAACACAGCTTTATGCACAACGAGTTGCATAAACTGGTTATTAAACTAAGGTTGCATTGAAATAACAGACTCGCCGACACATAAAGAACGCTCAGGGGATATCAAATCGAGAAAGATGACTATATCATTTTTACCTGATACTGGCGGCTGCAAACCAATAGCTCAAATTAGAGCGAATTCGCACAAACCGTGACGTGAACAGACAGTGCAAAAATTCACTCCGAAGTGGGCCAAGAAATGCTGAATTCCAGCGAATTTTGCCGAAATCCGCCTGCCGACGTGCATTAACAGCATCTTCAACTCAAACATGAGACGATAATGCTAAAACAACCAAGGCTGTGGGGAGCGACGATCCGCAGCGATCTTGACTGCATTACAGCATAGATCGGAAAGGAGAAGCCACGCGACGTGCTAGTACCAAAAGCCAAAACTAAAATTCTTTAGCCGAGTTGATAACCCGACCCGCAAAATATGAATATTAGCACAAAAGGCGGTTTTGCATCGTAACAAAAGAACATAAAAAGACGTTTTGAATACTAGAGAAAGGGCTAAGATGCAAGGACATTATTTCGAGCGACGGAGTGTCGTGGAAATGAATAGAGACGGTAATAAACGAAGAAACGGGCAAATGTCAGAGAGCGGAGTAGGGACACTTGTGCTCTACAATTGCAGGAAAACAGACGTATAAAAGTTTCGGTGCTACGAATCAAGAACCCCTTGGGTTGTCGAGGCTTTTGGGCCGCCATAGAAAGCTCAAGTGCGAAGAAATTTTTAATGTGGTTGGTGTCGTACTGGTGGTTATCCATCATTGGGATTGAAGTTATTATTTAAATCACTCCTTGCTTCAGTTTCGTTTGATCATTATAGCGAGTGTACATTTTCGCTTAGGTGAATTCAATGGCGGCCTGTTTAAGTTTGATAAACCCAGGAGTCCGGGTTCGACTTGTGTTGTTCGAGTTATTTCAAAAATTGCTTGCGAGAGCAGGGCGTCACTGCTCTTTTACGAATTTATTCGTTTTCAAGCCGTCTCGAGCTGTTATAGGAATCTGTTGCTCCCGTTAAAGCTGGTTTGGGAGAAATTAATCTTTTTTGGAAACATCTTAACATCAACTTTCTCGGCCTAAGGTACCTATACTAGATGTTAACGTGCTTTCCCGAGATATGAGTTTTCCCCAATGACGTGGATAAAGTATGGGGAGCCCGCACAGGTAGTTATCAATTTGATTTAACGTCATTTTTGTTGTTGCCTTGCATGCTGTGACCATTTGTGCTTGCACTTTACGTTTTCTCTTACGCAGCCCCAGTAATTTAAAAGTGTAGTAAACCTCATTTGCTAAGCTACTTTTTTTGTTTGAGTGAAAGTACTGTAATGATCTAGTAATCCACATATACCTGTAACCTAGTTACATATCACTAGGTTACAAGAATTATAATCAATAAAGAGAATTGTTTTTGATACTTGAAAACATACAACTGTTTTTATTTCTACTGCGAGTTAATATAACCATTAAGGGAGCGCGCTAGATTCAAAAATGAGTTTAGATATTGACTGAACAATAGGTAAGAAAGTTTAAAGAAAAGTTGAACTTAAACAGCTACCACATAGGTATCTTGTGCATCAGAGCCCGCTGATTTGACCGTGAACGAAGCATATTTATACAGCTTCGAGTTGACTTTCAATGTGGCGCCTTGGCATTCATTGTAATTTTTACTGTCCTAAAACAGGGCCGAGTAACGTGAACCATATCCTCCCGGCGAGCTAGCTAAGGACGGTCGAGGACTTTATACCGTTACCTCTCAACGCAAACCAACTTGTGGTAAGTGTGGTCCTGTGTGGTTCTGTGTTGTCGATAAATATCGATTATACCATAACAACATATTGAAATAAATTTTCGATTATTTCTATTACCTTCATAATGATTAAAGTAATCAAACTTTTTTTGGTTCCTCCCAATCTCAAATCTTTAAAATAATTTGTTTTTCGCTTATTGAACTAATAAAGTAATAATTTGTAGCTAAAATTACAGAGAACCAGAAGAAATTAACGAAGTAAAAAAATACGAGAACTTCAGGAGTTCATTAATGTATTGATTTTGTCTACCTTTGCGAAAATACTGCTCTGTCAAATGCTTAGCTATAACTCGTATAAACGACTTTTCTACATTTTCAAAGAGTGGCACTTCTCGTAGAGTCTGTTCATACAAAAACACAACAGTGTCTTCCATCAGAGCGGTGTTTAGCTTACGGCAGAGTTCCTGAGACCTCACACCCGATGTTCTTCTCCAAACATACTCGAAATACTTAATAAGCTGAAATGATTGCTCTTTATTGTAATAAGTGATTTCAACATCTGTTACTCACCTTGTCCTGCCAATGATAATCAACAGCTTCACTTTTAAGGAATGCCATCAAATCTTTCAAATTCTCTTGATATTCCGATAAAATCCTCGAAAGCTGTGCTCGTCCTGTTGCTAAATTGGCAAATACAGATGCAAATAGCAGCCTTCCAATGAGAACAGAAAGAATTACGATATACATGTTGTATTTCGAATGAGCTGTTACATCTCCGACACCAACACCAAGAATGGTGCTAGTTACCCAGTAAACAGCAATTAAGTAAACTTTCGAAGGACCTACGAACTAAACGTTAGTAATTTTGTAGTGCTAATTGCAGTTCTAATAACTGGTTAAGGTGTTGAAGTGCGACTTATCAAGCCAAGCTCCACGACTACACCGTAAGTAACCATAATGTTCAGTATTATTATTGTCAGTTATTATAATTTCAGACATGGAATCTATAACATGATTAAATTAGTAACTAAATTAAAACATATATTATTTGTACCATTGACACGGGTTGAAGAAAACACATAGTTGCAATGAAGTCCAAATATTAGACTTGCTATAAGGTTAATAAGGACCATAGTTAACGGAACGAATTTGAAAAACCGTATAAGGTATATGTTCCTCAACAAATCCGTTTCTAGGTAATGAAACAGTTCAGGTATGCGATGAAACTGAATTAACGAATTCAGGCGCCAAATGCAATGTAGCAAATGGCGAGACCTAATATGCCCTATGGGAGAATGACCTTCGTTATGGCTAGGATTCTCCCAGCGTACCAGTAGCATGAAAGGAAAGACGGCAAGAAAGTCTGTTGTAAAGCTATGTTTCAGATAATTCAGAGCTGTGTATTTTGGATGTGTTATCAATAGCCCGTTATCATTATAATATGCTAGATGCATGAGCAGATATATGTCCACATAAGCGCATATATTAGTGGCAAGCATAATCCAGTACATATGGGCGACGTACGGTGATACTGCTATATAAAAGGGGTTGAACATGCATGCTGTAAAGATAGAAATTATCCTAATAAAACACCATACTCGAATAAAAGGGCCCCGAGGGTGAATAACCCCAGGGAGCAAAAAATAGCCCACAAATCGGAGTTTGCCCATTTTCCTAAAAGGCGCCCAGTAGTCATCTTGTCCCTTAGAGCGTCCACATTTATGTTTGGTTGCAATGAAGGACTTGCTAGAACAAGAAGGTAAACTAAGACAGTCTAAGCAGCTAATGAAAAAGCTTACCTAAAAAATGAAAACATCCAGTTCACATACGATGAGAACAATCTTTTGGCGGCCACTTCAATTTTGACTGATTTTAAGTGCATCCTTTCTAAGTTCACTCTTCTCACCCACTCTATCAGGTCCGGTTCGTTCATGACTCTCTTCGTTTCTTGAAAAATTGCGGGAAACATACTCATGGTTTGAACGTAGATACGAAAATCGACACTAATGACTTTACAGTTCGTAGTAGTTTTAACAGTGTAGCGTTTGGGGATGCCGTATATCATTTCTATATCTCCAAATTGGGCTCCAGGACCGTAGCAGCTCTGTACTTGTCCGAAATCTGATAATACCTGACAATGGCCACTCAACAATATATACATTTCTCTGCTCATATCGCCTGAGTAAGCTATTACTTCATCTGGAGGTAATACTTGAACTCTTGCTCCCTCTGCTATTAACTAAAGGACAAAATGTTGTATTAGCCCTCCAAATAAGATAAACGTATATAATGGAGTCTACAAAATATAACACAGAATAAGTAATTGCTGAACCAACCAATAATTTATTTCTATATCGGAACTGTCGTATTATCTCACGGTTAATAAATGCAAATCAGGCTTTGAACTGATCACTGAGGAGGAAGAGGACTGCAAAGGCCATATTCATATTTAACTACATTGGTGTTTCTACAGGTTGCTTAAAAAATACGTTCGGATATTTTATCTACTTATAGATCTCAGCAATAAAAAAAAGTCCTAATAAACATGGGTTTCAGAGATACAATGTGTTAAAGTTGTGAAAAAAAATCCCAGCTCTCCCTGGAGTAAATAATTTAAATCTAAGTGCGCCAAACATGATACTTAACAGCACCAATAAACCTTCAAAGTTTCACTAAAATCGGCTAAGGGGTTTTTAAGATATCGAAGAATCTTACTTTTTGTTCAGGTTTAGAGACTTGCAAAATATGGGCTTTATTTTTTTTCTTGAAAACGAAGCGAGATACGAAAAAAAACTCAAGTGACAAAAAAGTTGCATTTATAGTTGCTTTATTAGAAAAATGTGAAAATTGCAAAAAAAAGTTTGGACGTTTTCTTGTGATAAAACCTAATCGACATGCTCCGTGGGCACGCCCCTGGAATTTCTGGATCAACTGTAATAGGTTCAAAATATACCTCATAAAGTTTTTAGATAATAAAAAACGGACTTTTTTTTTAAACCTTCAACACCTTGTATCATGGAAATGAAGAGTTTCCGGATCCATGTTTATCAGGAATTTTTTGTTTGTATTGATGAGATCTATAAGTGGGTAAAATATCCGAATGCATTTTTTTAAACACCCTGTACACAGTGGGCCAAATAAGCTGATCAATTTTGAAACGCTGATCAAATCTCAACCTGTTGGTTTATTAGAATTATTTTACAAATGTTAGATAGTCATTTCGACAGGCTGTATGCTGCATAATATCTTAATAGAAGCATGTAACAGAACTACAATAACGTCGCTTGTAATTGGTTAATAAAAATCAACGAATCCAACTCGGTGGTAGTGATGTAATAGTATATTATACAACAAGTTTAGAAAACTGCTTTTCTTACGAAGTGTGTACACTATTTTTTCGCATTTTGTAGTAGTATTTATAAACAAACATTTACAGTGTCGAGGTCGGTAGCTCAGTTGTAAGCATCTACTGATCTAAGGGTCGCGAGTTCAATTTCCGGTCCCGGTGAGGTTTTCAAAAATAAAAAAATGCAGATGAAAGCTTCTACAAAATGCCATCATTCGGAAGTGATGTAAAGCCGTGGGTTCCATGTTACTACGATGTGTAGCATGTAAAAGATCCCTTGCTAGGGTTGGAACTCCTTAGTCTCAGCAAAATTCTAAGTAGGACTTTGACCATATGACCCAAGCAGTCGGTGTCTAAGGTACCTGGTACTCTGTATGCCTAGACCTTGTCCATTAAAAAACAAAAAAACAAACATTTCCAGTGAATTTATTATAACTCGCAATGTGGCATTCCCGTTTCCATAAGGACTTGATTGTTACTGTTGGTTTCTAAGAGTACTCCACGCCATGTGTAAATGCGTTTATTTTAAAATGCAATATATGAACCGTAATTTTATTGAAAAAGAAACATCAGAAAAAACAACAGGGCATGTAAACCCATATACTTGCTGTAAACTGAAGTCTTTATACTATTTGATCAACAGAATTCCTTCCCCCGTACAATATATTACGTTTTTACATACTCAGTAACGTTTCCATATTGCATTTTAAAATAAACGCGTTTACACATATTGCGCTTTATAATAAACTCCCTGTATATAAAAGCATTATACCACATGTCCATTAAAAAAGGCGGCTGTGGAAATTCAAACGTATGTATAATACAGGGTGACAGCCGGGAGCCGGATGTTTTTGAAATGCGTAGTACGGAGCTTAGCGAGGGTGGAGGAGAGTAAATGCGATGCAACTACCTTTGCAATATTGTGCCATTTTATTAACAGTGGAGCAGTGGACGTTAGAGCATCGAATGTTTGCATACGACACGTTTATCCGAAATGGCGAATCAGTGATAAGTACTCAGCGGCTTTTTCGCATTCACTTTAATATTGGTTGACGGGGAGCTGTTTCGTTTCGCAACACCATCATAAGATGGGTTAATAATTTGAGAACAACTGGCAACATAATGAAAACAAAGTCACAAGGTCCACAATGTACCGTAAGAACCCCTGAAAACATAGAGAGCGTGGAGATGTGCCGTGGCCCCCAAAGTCTCCAGACCTGTCTATTTGTGATTTTTTTTTGTAGGGGAATTTGAAGAGGGGCATATATGCTCATAAATCATGACTATCGATCGTGTGATGTCGGAGCGTGTTATGGACGATTTCAAAAAGAAGGTCGAACACTGCATTCAACCCGACGGACACCACCTCGATGACATTATCTTCCATACTTGATACACATCGTAAATGGCAGTGTGTAAGTTTCATTCTGGTGTTAATAAAACCTTATTATCTTGAAAATTCTTTGTGTAACGCTTTTTCAAAATCTTCCGGTTCCCGGTTGTCAGCCTGTATGTTGGTGGCACTGTAAATCTATGTCAAATTCGAGGTTAGCAGGTTAAGTTTTCCATCAGTTTTGACACAAACCGACACGAAACGTAACCTGCTAACTTCGAATTTGACAGTGACATTACCATATAGTAAAGTGACATTTCTATGCACCAAAGTGCCACTTTATTAATCGATTTTGAATTTAGTAAAATTGCACATTATTATACAAAATGCGAAAATAATTATTTAATTCGTAGGTAGGCGGCGCTGCTTAAATTTTACTAATGTCATTCATTTAATTGATTTACATCTGTCAGTTCATTTTCAAATATTGTTTTCGGATCCATTACAGTATTTGATTTTAAGTGCAATGCAAAACAAATAGTTACTCTGGAATAGTTGATTTTTATTAACCAAGTTCAAGTGATGGTATTGTAGTTATGTAACATGCTTCTGTTATAGCTATTAACGTATCTAGGAATGTTATGACTATCATAACTGCCGCAAATGGTGTTTAGAAATTCGAGCCCGTAGAGCGAGGATTTTAAGACATCTATAGCTGTTACGATTCATAACATCAGTGGTTTGTTCAGTAGTTTATCGGTTGCAGTATGGCAATGGTTGTCATGTACGGCAAAGAATTATTACCGTACAGATACAATTGTTTCACTATGGTAATGGTTGCCATGTCCGGTAAAGGACTATTACCGTACAGATACAGTTGTGACTTAGTTACCAGTATACTTTTGTATATGTAAACAAAGGCTTAATATACTAAAACCGATGAACATATTATACAGTATTAAAAATCCTGTCGAACTGACTATCTAATAGTTGTAAAATAATTCTAATCGACCCACCAGTTGAGAAGTTGAGAATTGATCAGCTTTTAAAAATTGAACATTTTTTTGTCCCACTGTGTATATGTTTTGTATGCCGTAAGCTACTTACATCTTTTACATACTGCAATTAACAATCAAGTGATGAGTGTTGCAGACGAAAACGATGCCAGCTATATACCTACGTAGTAGTACGTAAACTGAAATAAGATTACTATTGCGGCCAAAACATGTCGCACGGTTTGTTTGCCTTTAGTGCAGTTAAATAAGGCGAAATGAAGGCTAAACCTCGGAATGAAAGGCAGAAAGCTGAAAATTTGCATAGATCTTTGTTTTGACGTTCTAAAGAAGAGCTGAAATGTCCCGCAAGATCTCGTGCCCGCTAGTCAAGATATCAAAGGTCAAAGGTCAAAGGTCACGAAAATTGTTTTTTTATCTCGCTACCTATGCGTCGCATGTCGTTAGAGGTTATTACGAAAGTTTAGTGTATACAATTTGGTTATATGCATTTTTTCGTATGATCAACCGTTTTTGAGATATAGCGAGGAGAGTGGGAAGCGCACATCCGTTTATAGGATAACGCTATATAAACTGCGGAGCCAGATGCATAGTACACTGTACAAAGTTAATTTAAGAATAGAAATATTATCATTGTTAATAAAATTTAAAAATTGTTTATAAAAATATTTAAAAATATTATTTATTGCTAATGAATTTATGAGATAATATAATGTAAAATGATATAAATTGTAAGTTATTTTAAATCTTTTTATCTTCATCAGTGTTGTTATAGACTCTTTTTGTATAAAGAAATACATTGAACCAGAATTTATTGATGAAGATAAAATATTGAACAATACACGTTTGCGTATGGCACTTAACGAGACTCGTTTGATTGCCGCAAAACTCGGCTCAACGCCTCGTTTTTGGCAATCAAACTTCTGTCGTTAAAATGCTCATAATCAAACTTGTATCGTTAATATCTATAAATACATTATAAGTAATAAATAATATACTGATAAGGTTAGGGCTTCACTTTGTGTTACCTATCAGTATATGTTTATAATGATATTTTAGTCAATTTAAATTGCCCTATTATTTAATTTGGATATTCAAAATTATTTTTCCGGCTAGCTCCTGAAAATGCACTTGACTGAAAATCAGAATGAATTCCTTTTATCTAGCTAGATTGCTTATTCTGAAATTTGATGTTCCGACTTTAATTATGATAATTAAAACACTTCTGTCAACGGTACGTCAAACCAACTTTGAAAATTCAATCACAAATACTTAATCGTTACATTTGTTATATGACAATCTCAAATAGTAAGTACTTCCTTAATAATTAATTTACTTTTAATATTTATTATATTTCAGTTCTTATTTAATACCTAGACACATTTACCTTTTATTTTGGACTTATCACTCTCCTCTGCAGAAACCAACCCGTTCTACTCTGCTATTGATCACAACCGCTCTACTCAAAACCACGGTGAAGACCTCTACTGACAACGAAACTGTCAAACTGCCCAGGATCAGGATCCGTATTAACCCAGGAAAAACTAGTTTGCCTCAGAAATCAGCCCACACAGATTTCTCACAGCATGGATCCAAACAGACCCCAGTCGTAGTTATTTCTCTTCGATATTCAATCCAAACAATTCTCTTGAAGTACGCCACAGCTCAGCACCAAGAATCCCGACCAAGGACAAGACACCAGATCTCAATTGACAAGCCCCATAAACATGCTCACTCTGCCAACGACTTTCTTGCGACTCTCCTTCCGTGTAAATAACTCGTTATAATCCAACTCAATCGACGCACAATGTCAAATGTAATTCCACAATAAACTTAATTCAGTATTTCTTTCTTTTTATTTTCTCCTGTAGATTAGCACTGCTTTAGTTAAACATTCTCACCATATTCTTTATCTTCCTCCATTTAGTATTTCTTATTTTTAACATTTCCTTTTATTTCGCCAGGCGAATTTTGTATTAACTGCAACCCTTTTATACTCCAAACATTTTTAACTTTTCAAAAAGGGTTTATTTTAATAATTTCTAGTTACAAAAATCAATTATATCTTTTCATTTTCAAATTTGTTATATCAATAATAAAACAAACTCCTTAACGATATTGCTTATTTTCTCCATCCAAAACTCTATAAAAGCTTTATTTTGATTTCTACCCGCTATGTGCAATAGTCTATCTCTAAAAAGTATTGGTCATCATTTTCCAATTTCATATTTAGATATTAGGTACATTAAGTTAGAATCCTTCTGTGTCTCAATCAGCCTCATATTATTAAATTATAAATTCTATTTTATTTCTTTACTAAATGCATATTAATAATTTAAATACCAAATTCATTATCAATTGATCTTTATAATATTTAATTACTGTAATCTTTTAATCTTATTTAAACTGATTTTTATATCCTTGTATCCATATCATAACAATATAGATATATAGAAAAAATAATAAGTTGCACAACCTCCTAGTGAATGGTATCAAATGCTACGCGATCCACTTCTGAATACCATCAACAGTAGGTATGCAATTCCTCTTGTTCGTCAAATTCAATTTCCGGGCCATTAACGTCATCCTCGTTTTCCGTCACATTTGAGTCTAACAACTCAAGGGCATCAGGAACAAATTCACTTTCCCCATCAAAATCCTTTGATATTGATGAAGCGTTGAGGCATGTTTGGCCGTGACACTAGCCAAACTGTGGAGCACTGTAACCCTACTTTCCTACATCCACAGTTCGAGCTACATCCTTTTTTGCAATTACAGAAGATTCTATTCAAGAGTTCGTCCGGTGCTGGTGGCAATAATGTTGTTGTCGGTTCTGTAAAACCCACCCACATTTCTCAGGTTGCAAATCCTTCCCTAACCACATTTAGACCTCGAAGTAGACCCTATAGATATGCTGACGAGCTGCTGCACTTGTAGGTGCAAGAGATGGTAATTGCTCTGATAAGTCTTGTTGATTTGATGAATTGTGTGTACCTCAAATTGACAATACTATGTTCTGATTGTGGAGCACTATACATTGCTAAAAGAACACGTATTCCATTTTCAGACAATGTATTTGGAGGGCAGCCTTCCGGTTGAAATAATTGAGCTGATTGGCACAAATCGGGGTATTTCTCGAACATTTGTGTAAATTGTAGTTTTCCTTTCTTAAATAGCGCATCCACTGAAGGCTGGCAAAAATAAAATATGTACCTTAGAACGAAGAACGAGGATACTTGTCGAAGGTTTTAGACGAATCCATTCGTGTCTCCATATCTCCCTTGCCAACTTTCTTCGAGAAAGTTTCTTGCTGATGTGGTTGGGTTCGTCCTATTAAAAGAACCGGCAGATCAATATCTTTTCCAACGATGACGGCGGTCCTTTGTTGTTCAGATTCTGTAATGGCTGATTCTATGAAGACACTGTTGAATTCAGAGTGATTACTCCGGGGGGGAAAATGAAACGTCTGGGGGGTATTTTTACCTATTCCACCGCGATCCGCCCATTATTTTATGGATTTAAAGAAACATGAATATGAAGTGGTAATGTTTCCGGGGGGGAATTTTGTTCTGCCTGGGGGGGAATTTCACCCCCGGTCACCCCCCTGGATTCAACACTGGATGAAGAGGACATCAGCATTATCTTTGACTTGTTTTGTAGCGATGTTCGCAGTTTTTATTTGCTCAATAGGCATTCCAGTAAAGTTTTTCTATTGCATCGATTTGATAAAAATTTGTCTTGCCAGATCGGCACAATCATTGTTACATCAAAGCAGACTTCGTAAGATGTTGAAAGATCGGCGGTTCGTCTCAACTGCTCCATGGCTTTTATGTTTTTACTGTAGTCTGAGTAACCGTGGAATACAACAATATTTCATCGAAATGCGTTTGCAAATAGTTGACGTATCTAATGAGAACGGCGAAGAAAGTATTATAGTTGCTCCATACGACGCGATGCAGAAGAAATTTACCATGGATGATGTACCTATGTTACATTATCCTGATCCAGTTTAATATGGACATCCATGGTATTATACAATTTTGCGTTTGTATTATTTTCTAAATTTATTAGTTATAAATAATATTTCCTCCATGCCCATCTAGTAAGTTACACTTACTTTGACATATCCATTGCAGGTAAGCTGATTTTACTGTTTGTTTACTGGTCGTCATGACATTAGGGAAGTAAGTACCTACTCCCCAAGGGAAGTAAGTGAATTGCGTGTTATTACAGTAATTTTAGTTCTATAAGTAATCTGAACGGGTTGAACTTAACTGATCCTAACCTATTTCAAATTTAAAAACTTGTTAAGAGAGGGGCGGAGCCCCAAGGGCCCCCTTGGAGATGGGCAAGCCCCGGGGGCCCCCTTGGAGAGGGGCAGAGCCACGAGGGCCCCCTTGGAGAGGGGCGGAGCCCTGATGGCCCCCTTGAAGAGGGACGGAGCCCCGAGGGCCCCCTTGGAGAGGTACGGAGCTCCGAGGCCTCCTTGGAGGGGGGCGGAGCCCCAAGGGCCCTTTTGGGGAGAAGCGGAACCCCGAGGGCCCCTCTTGGATAGGGCGGTGCCCCAAGGGCCCCCTTGGAGAGGCACGGAGCCCCGAGGCCCCTCGGAGAGGGGCGGAGCCCCGATGGGCGGAGTTCCGACGGCCCCCTTGTAGAAAGGCGGAGCCCACAGGGCCGCCTTGGAGAGAGGAGGAGCTCTGAGGGACCCTTTAGAAATGGGCGGAGCCCCAGGGCAAAGCTTAGAGAGGGGCGGAGCCCCGAAGGCCCCCTTCTTTGGTCAGGCGGCGGCAGGGGAAGGCAGGTGCGGGTTGTGTAACAGAACAGAATGGCCCAACGTAATGGACCTAAAGATGGTGGTAAATTGAATAGGATATTTTATTTAAATTTTTTTTGGGCATGGAGAAAAATGTTATAAGCATGCTCGGGAAGTAACTATCTATAACCAGTCTCGAACTTTGCCAGCCCTCGCTCGCTCGGGCTGGCAAACTCGTTCTCGACTGGTAAAAGCTACTTACTTCCCTTGATGCTTAAATAACTATTTTTCTACAGCAAATATTAAAGTGTGCTTTAATCGACTCAAAACAAAAGGTTAAGTGTTACTTTAACAGCAAGGGTAGATAAAGTATCACTTTAACATCAAGAGTAGATAAAGTAATTTAATTTTCTAACTTTTATTTAAATTAAATATGACAGCTTCGTATTATCGTAACAACCCAATCTATCTACTGACATTTTGAAATGTGATTGACTTTCCTTATTTTCTTTTGAAATTGTTAAGTTCCTGCTCTAGAAAAAAATATTGTATTATACACGATAAAATTATTACTATCCACTCTTGAATCATTAACGTCTCGACTTCGTCTCGACGTTAAACGGTTCACTCGTGGATAAAATTTAACTTTATCGTCGTGTATAATAAATTACTATTATAAATATTTTTATAAAAAAACAAGTTCTTTTAACTTTATTAACAATGATAATAATATTTTTATTTTCAAATTAACTTTGTACAGTGTACCGCTGAGTTATCCTATAAACGAATGTGCGCTTTTCACTCTCAGCACTACAAGGTGTTATGCAAACGAGTGCAAATATTTTTAACCCGTAATAGAACTCGATAAACTGAACAACTTCTCTATTTACCATTTTTTAGAAAACGCCCTCAAAACTGAGTTAAAATTCAAAACAATTGTACTCTAAAAATGCATACCCGCCTATGGAAAAGAATTTTAATTTAATGGCACAAAACACAATAAACATTTTTTTGATATGCAAACCAACAAAAGCTGCATAGGTACTGATAACACTTTTAGTTCACATCTGGTCACCAACGTACTTTATCAATTGAGGGAGGTAAGTTATCGACCGCATGTTTTTTTTTGTGCAAGAACTTTGCAGTTTTTTTTTAAAATCAACCAGCTCAACATACTTAATCTTATACATGGTTAGTTTAACAAATAATAATTTATAACTTGAAATTGACAATATGGGATTTTAACCCTAACACAATTTAAACAGACTAACCACTATCGCTCGCCGCACTGTCAGTCTCTGTGGACAAAAGAACGTCTTGGGGTAATCTCTTCTTTAAGCGCGTTTGTCTTGATTTTTGTCGTAGCTGATAATACACTGCACCACCGCACTTAGGTAAGTTTTCGAAAAACTTGCGGGCTATATTACGTATATAATTGTCAATGGTAAAGATGCCTAGTTCACTGTGAATTTGTTCATTTCTAATAAACCACGGTGCATTTGTGGCAATTCTTAATATTTTGTTCTGAAGCGTTTGCAGTTTTTTAATATTGGTCTTGGATGTAGTGCCCCATATAACACACGCGTAAGATATAATCGGCCGTATTATGCACATATAATATTAGTTTTGAACACTGTATTCGCAGAGGGGATTTTTTGTTTATAAGCGGATAGAGCAGGGCTAGTCTAGCATATCCTTCGTTGAGTTTTTTGTTAACATGGAAAGACCAGGTTAGGCGTCGGTCAAGGTAGAGCCCTAGGTACTTCACTGCAGAGTCGGGAGGATTCCATTTGATATTTTCTCCGTGTATTGTAATCTCCCGAGGATTTTGTGGTCGCCTCAGGGTGAATATCTTGCATTGGCACTTGGTAGGATTTAGTTTTATTCTCCATTTTGTGAAATACTGCATAAGTATATCCAACGAGTCTTGTAGTTGTTGCGCTGCAATATTTATGTCTGAATGCTGTGTTATTAGTATAGTGTCATCAGCAAACATCCCTAATTTAGTTAGTGGAGGGATAGAGATGTCACGAGTAAATAAATTAAATAATACAGGGCCAAGTACCGATCCTTGTGGTACTCCTGCAGATATGTCTTTGGTATCTGAATATGATGAATTAAGTCTCACTTTGAATGTTCTATGTTTTAGGAATGAGGCGATGACATTTATTATGTAAGGTGGTATCGCAATTTGCAGCAGTTTGTATAGCAACTCGTTTATCCACACTCGATCAAACGCTTGAGCTACGTTCAGGAAAACTACACATGTGTGTTCTTTTTTTCAAAACCACCGATAATGTTTTCAGTGACCCTAAGTAACTGATGTATGGTCGAGTGTTTAGCCTTGAACCCAAATTGATGTTTGGGAATTACATTATGGTTGTCAAGAAACAAATTAAGACGTGCGGCCAAGATTTTCTCAAAGACTTTGGAGAGCACAGGTAATAGACTAATTGGTCTGTAGGAAGTTGCTATTTTTGGATCTTTACTATGCTTATGTATCATGATTATTTCGGCATGTTTCCAGGTTATGGGAAAGTATCCCTTAGACAGGCATGAGTTATATATTGATGCCAGAAATGCAATTGCTTTCGTGGGGAGATGTTTTATTACAATATTTGGGATTAAGTCATGCCCAGGCGTTTTCTTTGTTGGTAGTTTACCAAGAATAGTTGCTATTTCATTTGGCGAAGTAAATTCGGTGTGCTGTAGATTAACTGGCTGCGAAAGATTTTAGTGTATGTACTCATTAATATTCTCTACGAACTGGTTATTGGTTTGATGTCCTTGAAAGCTAAACACATTTTCAAGATGGGTTACTTTGCAGTTTTAATATACTTGTGTCGTTCACCTTTAACACATTTGCTTGCCAAGCGCCTCGTCAAATTTAGGGGAGACAAATGATTGAAAAAATATGCAATTAAATGAAAAACGATAAATAGAAAAGTTGTTCATTTTGGAGAGCTCTATCACTGGTTAAAATATTTGCACTCGTTTCCATAACACTCTCGAAAACGGTATAGAAAAATGTATAGAAACACACTTGTAGATAATTTTATACTCTGCAACTTTCGTAATAACCTCTAACAACATGCGACGCATAGAAAGCGAGATATTTGCAAAAAACCAATTTTCGTGACTGTTAGCCCTCCTTTAGAACGTCAAAACAAATGTCTATGCAAATTTTCATCTTTATGACATTTATTCCGAGATTTAATCCTTATTTGACTGGAATATTGTGTATGTATGGTTTTATCAAGTGGATTAAAGTCACTCAATTGTCAGTTGTATAATTGACATTCTGTCTGCAAAACTTAAAATTCCGAATCATGTTCTAAGCGAGGCCGAAAAAGGCTTTGCTATCGCAAAACTAGAAAAGGGATGGTCATTGCAACGTGTGGCCGATGAAATTGGTTGCAATTTATCAACATAATCTGAATAAGTTAGTAATACGCCAATAACCCCAAAACGTGAAAATTGAAAAGTAGTGAAATACACACTAAGCCACTGTGGATAAAACCAAGCAACTAGATTATGATTAGTGAGCTTTTTTGGCTACAATAGTGTACATCAGCAAAACATGGTCCTGATATTAACTTTAATAGAACAAAGTAGAATAACTCAAAAGCGATTTTGCGGTAATGTACACATATGTGACTTATTCATGTACGTGGAAGTAACTCTCTCAAATGTTGGAACTAGCGAAGTCGACATCAACAGAAAGATGACTAGGGAAGAAAACTATCTTCCACTGAACCTGGGGGAGGGGGGGGGGTGGATCCCTATCAGGGCCGTCCCTAGGTGGCGGACAGGGCGCTCGTTAGGAGTAAAGCTGTGACTGGTAGCAGTTGTAACAGCCTCCTAGTTTTCACATTAACAAAACAGTGGAACTTAAACTTGAGAATGGTGTAAAAGGATCCTCATTAACAGCTGTATGAAGTTTTAAATAACAAAAATATATTAGAGTGTTTTTCTTGCATTTACGTAAACTACCCGTTCCTAAATCTTGGGTTGTACTTTCGATGACACCTTGTATATGGTGCCGCGGAAAGTGAGTTTAATTACGGAGTGTTTCGAACGGTTTCTCTGGGTTTAACTCTTCCAGCGACGCCTTTTACACTAGTTAAGGCATTTTGTTTAAATTTTTAATAATTAGATACTCCGCTTCTGGCCACGTAATAGTATATTACATACCGAGGTGGAAAGTGTTTCACCTGTTGAGAGATTAAGTAGTTAACCGAGACGCGTAGCGTCGAGGTCGACTTTATCTCGCAACAGGAATGAAGCTTTCCACCGTGGTATGTATACTATTTTATTCGCAATCACTTTATTCTAAACAATAATTGGAAAAATTATTATATTTTGATACTACAGGTTGTGACGCGCATGAATGGATGAACGAGATTCATAGTGTCCGTACCTACACAGCGGTCGGCAATTGATTCATTTCCAATCTCTGCGATGGCAATCACTTTTCCGACCGGTTGGAAAGTTACAAGTTGGGAATAGCTCATTTTCCAACTTTTTAAAAGTCAGTAATGATCTTTTTACATATAATGCGAATAAAATTACTTTTTTACGTCTGGGAAATAAACACGGTTTCTACGATACCAAAATCGTGACAGAAATAATGAATTATTCCCTAGAGGAGAGAAATGTACCTAGGGAGTTTTCATTATGGCTGAAACAACCATTATGTCAAATTCGAGGTTAGCAAGTTAGGTTTTGCGTCAGTCTGTGTCAAAACTGATGTAAAACTTAACCTGATAATCTCGAATTTGACATAGACTTACAGTGCCACCAACTTTAAAATTTAAAAGTGTCAATAAATTACGTTTTACAAAACCAGGTTTGTAGTTTTAAATCTTCCTGCAATGTGGAAAAAATAGTATATGCAATTCGGAGAGACTGCTATTTTGCTTCAGTGCTATGTGACTCTCGGGCTTTGCCCTCGAGTCACAAATTGCACTTCAGCAAAATACCGCATTTCTCTCCCTCATTGCATAATCTACTATTAGATAGCTTGTATACGTGATAATGTCCTCTAAGAGCCAAAGTTAACATTTTCGAGTTCATGTCATTTTGCTGGTTGAAATTATTTAGTAGATAGCTCGTTAAAATTACCATCTTCGTTTTATGGTGCACTGGGTTATTTATGTACAGCAGTTGGCAGTTGCTTGTCGAGAATTAGAAAGGGAGGTTCCAGTTGGCGAAAGGCTGGTACACACAGCATCCCGAAGAAGTATTGTGACGATTTCTGCCCCCCGCCCCCTTGTTTCAAGATTTGACGGGATTAATAAGAATTAAGGTAAGAACATGTAACGCTCTTAACAAATAACACATTGTATTTAATTAGCTACACCTTGGCGTACCGCTCCTATTGTAATTTAGTCGTGTAATCTTTGTTACATAACACTGGGTCAGTGTAGCTTTTCGAGTTAAAAAAATCTGATTTGACACTTCTTGAGGGGAGCTTAGCAATTCCATTTCAGTAAAGCGACGCCGACGCCCTAGCACTCTTGAGGCTACGCGAATTTGTTTTGGTCCTAAGTACAATTTTTTAACAAGCTATCGATTATTACTTATGGAAGGGAACGGACCGTAGGTGTAAATTTCCCCGATTAAGACAATAAATGGGGATTGAGGGAGAGGTAATAATGAAAAAGCGAGAGTGTTTCTCCTGCAACAGTTGACAAATTTCTGTGCATTTTTTCTTGTGGAAATTACACCTGGAGAGGCGCCCAGATTTGAAAATACCTAAAAACTCCATTTCAAACGTACTTCCAGACAAAAATCTCAAAATTTATTCAACATAAATCTAACTAAAAGAAATATCCAAGGTTCGATTTAGTTATAAGTAAAATCCTAAAAGA
The DNA here is from genome assembly GCA_940337035.1 of Agriotes lineatus. NCBI lineage: Eukaryota > Metazoa > Arthropoda > Insecta > Coleoptera > Elateridae > Agriotes > Agriotes lineatus. The sequence continues at coordinate 336,209 of OW679199.1, read as the reverse complement.
ACTCTCATATGATTAAGATGATTACAATAATCTTGAACACCTTCCTACGGCTGGAAGAGTTTTCCGCCCAATGAAAAATGGCCCAAATCATCCTGATTTCAAACCTAGGAAAATCACCGTCAAAGGTAATTTCTTTGCACACACATATCCTACGAATCATATTACCACTTATCAAAGTGAAAGATTTGTAAAGAGTAAGAAGTACGCAGAATTGCCACTCGCATTTATAGCCATAACCAGGCCTTGGATGAAGTATGGAATACTGACCTTTTATATATTCATTAAACGTTCTTGCTACATGCATTCTATGAAATATTCACTTATAATACCATGAGTAGTCAAAGTTATGTCGACTATTTTTGCGGTGGTGTCACAAATGTCCATTTTGCTTTGGGACGAGTAGGACGAGTGCGATAGCACGAATCCTAATCCCAAGCGCAATGGACATGAGTAGTGATACCACCGCAAAAATAATCTACTTAACTTTGACTAAGAATGGTATTCGAGGGACTATTCAACACTATAACATATAAGCCAATCACATTGCAGACATTTGCTTTTTTCAACCAATAACAGCAGTATATCACTGAATATTGGGCACCATGCAAAATATTCAGAAAACAATGTACGTACTCAAAAAATAAATAGCCTTGTTGCCAAGTATCGCTTAGCAACGATGTTCTGTCCTTAGTGATATCGCTAGGTTACGTAACACTAAACCCCAACAAACTGTGTGGCTTGTTTTAAAAATTTTAAAATGCTGTGTTTTGGAAGTATTCCGCTGAATTTCATTGAGAATGAATAATTATATTAATTGTTGGATTATTTTTCAATAAAGTTAATCGTTATGTATTAATATTGTTAAATAGTCGTCCCAAATACCACTCGAAGTGGATATATTTTTTTTAAATATTTTGCCATTTCCATAGAAATTATTGCAAATTTCACTCAACAAAATCACATTTAAATGTCACTCGCCTTCGGCTCGTGACATTTTTGATGTGATTTTGTATCGTGAAATTTAAACGCAATAATTTACATGGAAACGACAAAATATTTGTCAAAAATATATCCACTGCTTGTGGTATTACCCTTGACTATTTAATGATCCAAACTACTTTTTCAAATTAGTTTTCAGTAAATCTAGCAACAAACTACGCAATTTATATAGTAACAGAACACTAATATTGACTTTTTCTAATAAAAATAGCATTTGTTAAAAATAGTCACTTGAATACCTTCTAGGAAGATATATCCACTGATATTTTTTTGATTGATCAAGAAACGTCAGAATTCTGGATTTTCATTGGTTACTTTTTGACAGATGACAGGTGAATTGAATAGTCAAATATATCTTACTAACAGAGATTTTTTCATGGAGTATAGAAATATCATTACACCCTGATCACAATCAAATTTAGATTCCCTCAGTTAAGTGTGCTGGGCTCAGTGTTATACTTGCTGACCTTACAACCACCAGTAATACTATACTTGCAATCTTTGCGGATGACACCACAGTACTGACCTCGTATCACGATCCAAATATAGCCTGGAAACACTTACATCACCTGAATAAAATAGAAAGTTTGGACTAACACAATAAATTCAAAGAACTGCAATGGCTGTCCGCAATAAAATTTGAATTAAAAAGTATAATGACAAAATGTTTTTGAGTTGGATGCTAATATTCTCGGAATCACTCCTGCTTGTTCTCAAACTAAGATTTTGAGAAAATCAATCAAATTAATTAATATGCATGGTGGCTTTAGAATTGAGTTTCAAAAAATTGTCAAGAGTAAACTACCATTATTAGAAAAGACAACAACAAAAAAATATTAAGGAAAGTTGTTTAGAATTAAGAGTAATGTCAGACTCAATTTTCAGACAAATCGGCCTATTTTGATTTTTATTATAACAATCAAGTACTGCTCAATCGAAGGACAGCATGGCGCGAGCGGGTGTGCGTCATAGTGATGTCAACTTTCGTTACTTTTCGTTCTAATATCCGTTACCTACTTTGTATTCGTTACCGAGTACTCGTTTTTTCTAAAGCCATCGCCCGTCGCAACCAGTTCGGATCGAGTAGTTGAAAGTTGAGCGAGAGTATCCGTTGGTTTCAGATAGAGTGGCGAGTACTCATCGTACACGGAGGAGCTGCGAAAGCTGACGTAAACAAACAAAACTGAATGCTACTTCTTTATTTCTGAGAATTGAGCATTGCGCTCAGGGCTTATGCACACGTAACATCAGGAGTCGCATTTTTTACGCATGTTAAAACAACCTGATTAAGAGGCCTGCTTTTGTTTTTAAAGTAACCTTATGGAAAAACAGGTGATAGCAACCTACCTGATCATGTTTTTTAACATGCGTTAATAATAGTTTCTTCGGGAAATTACCTATTTTATTTCACGGCATTAAAAAGTGTTAGTTAATAAATTTTTTCGTAAAACTACTACGAAAGAAAACATCCCCGAAGCCTCGTTTATATGTTAACACATATTAAACATTTCTTCGGGAAATTACCTATTTCATTTTAGAGCATTAAAAAGTCCTAGCTAAGAATAAGAACACCAATCGCTGTTCGACTGTGCCTCAAATATTTTCATGAAACAACTAAATTTTCAGAGAGCGTTCTAATTTTCAACACAATCTCAAACTTAAGCTTCGTATCGTAAGACGGCGATAAAATAAAAAGCAAGGTTAAATCAAATACTGTTGGGTGAACAAGTACTTGTTCACTCAACGACTATAGTAACTGTTTTAAAAATGTAACGAATACCTTTGCAAGTTGATATCCGTTACTTCGGATCTCGACGGGTAACGAGTACTCGTGTAACGAATAGTTACTTTTTTGACATCACTAGTGTGCGAGGAGCAGTCGCAGGTCAGTAGCGACACTGTGCGTCTCGTCCAAGCGAAAGGACGCCACCCGAAGTCTTGCAGCTATTTACCAATCGACACAGTAAGAAGCTGCGATTCCGGCTTCAAAGGAGCCCACGGAGCTAATCTCTTGGTTAGTCATTATAAACCAGAATATGAGATCCAATACCTCCGTATAAATATATTGGGATGTGCACATGATATAAAAGAATATAATTGAGACACACCCTTACAAAATATGATGACATAACAAAATTTGCCGTGAGAACAATCTAGTCGTTTACAACGTCGTCATTAAAATCATCTGGAGCTGCGGAATGCAAACCTGCGGTGCAGTCAGTGACACAAACCTTGTCAAACTATAGCACTACACTATAGTTAAAAGCGCTGAGAATAATAACTGATGCATCACGGTTCGTACCAAATTATGTACTACATGTAGAAGGAACTATCAAAAAGTACAAGACATAATCGAAATTCATCCTAATGCTCAACCTGTGAAAAGACTGAAAAGTGTAACAGAGTATCTACATCCCTCGCCGGAGATGTTTATTTTATATTCAAAGCCCAAGACTTAAGCACCTACACCATTATTTGTACTATATTTCAAGACACATTCAAAACCAACAAAAGATGCATTTACTTTGTCACGCGTTGTGACGTCACTCAGACAAACTTTTCCCGAGCTAGCAAGCGGGGATTCCCAACATCATGTCAACCAGGAACGAATGATGCAATCAAAGACGTGTCGTTTTCAATGTACGGGGGCAAGTTCCAGGTAAAGTTTCGTTAAAATTCGAGATCTTGCAAACGCAGAGAATAGTTATTTACAGCGCAATGTTTTAATGTTTGAAGCGCAACATAAAGCGGAGTGTTTTAATAAAACCGAATAGTGCATACATTTTTTTTTGGGCGACATATTTTGTTAGATATTTTCTATAAATGTAAGATTTTGATTTTGATCAAAACCACCGTTGCCATCAATCAAGCTTCCTTTAGTAAATATTGTAGTTGACGCTTTGAAATGTCAAAAATCAAACTCGTAGATATACAAACTAATCAACGCATTTCGAGGGGTAACCGTTTTAACAGTTCTCACATAAATTACCACTATTGCTTCGCTCGAGTTGTAAAAATATGCTCGAATGTTCAGACTGGGTTACCCCTCTAAATACGTTAATAGTAATTTATTGTTCATTGAAATGTTAAACAGTGTTTAACATGATCGCGTCCTCGAATGTTAAGATACATTTAACATGCATCCACTCATTTAACATGCATGCACTATAGCAACATCACACATATTCATGATAGTCCGATTTCGAGTTAGCAGTTTTTAGTAATTATTATTGATTAAAAATTATTGCCTCAATTAACAATAAACTCATCGTCATCATCATCGTCCTTTCATGGAGAAGGCATGTATGCCTGTTTCGGCGTCCATCGCTTTCTAGGTCTCCCCACATCTCTTCTTCCTTTTGGATTACATCTGCGCGCTTGTTGTGGAATTCTATCCTTATCCATTCTAGCGAGATGCTCGCACCATTGTTGTTTGTGGTTTGTTATTGTTTCATTTAGTGGGGAGATGTTCAACTCATTGCGTATGTCTTCATTCCTAATATGTTATTCCCTAGAACAACCCTTGACGGCTCGAAGGAATTGCATTACTGCGGCTTGGATTTTGCTATGTTCCTTTCTTCCTATCACCCAGGATTCGCATCCGTATGTTATAGTTGGTATTGCAATTGTCTTATAAAATTTTAATCTGGTAGGTATCTATTCGTGTTTTGTTCTTTAAATTTCTTTGTATGGTGCCGCATATAGCTCTAAATTTATTAGTTTTGTTTTCTATATCTTTATTAGTAGCTTCAGCGTACTTATGCGAACGTTTTGTCCGTCCGTCCGTCCGTCCGTCTGTCTGTCTGTCTGTCTGTCTGTCTGTCTGGATCGCCTGTAACTTTCGAACGGCTACAGATATCGAAATTTTGAAAGGGGGTAAAGTTGTTGCTAAGGTCCCGAGCACCTTCATGCGCTATTTGGTTTTGGCGAAAGGTCAACCTGTTTTCGCAGTGCTGAAGCTACTCTTTAGACCTGTACTTGAGCAGTTTATTTATTTATAGAGTATGTGATGTCGCAACCTAAATAATTGAAACGTTTCACTTGCTCAAGGATGCAATCGTCTATTATTATTTTTGTTCGTATGGGACCTTCTCCAGCAAAAGCCATCGTTTTTGTTTTGTTTGTAGATATTTTAAAATTATATTCGGGACATAGGAGATGTAGGGAGTACACTGCTTTCTGTAGATTATCTTCCGTTTCTTGCAATATCACCTGGTCGTCGGCAAATAATAGTGTGGAACAATAAACTAATGAACGCATTTCGAGAGATAACTGTCTTAACATTTCTCACATAAATTACCACTCTCGCTTTGTTGCGCTCGCTCGAGTGGTAAAAATATGCTCGAATGTTAAGACTGAGCTACCCCTCTAAATACGATAATTACTATTACCGCATCGGGGTGCGTTAAAACACTGACTAACTGTAAAATCGTGGTTACTGTGGAAGTCAACTGTGTATCAATGTGTTGTTTACATATCAGGAGGTCAAAATAGTATATTGTTTTATTAGGATTAAAAGTGGCACTTTGTTTAGCGAATGCAAAAATTGCGAGTCAAACAGAGGCACTTTTAATGCGAATAATGCATACTATTTTTCTGCAACGAAGAAAAATACAAAATACACAAAATTGCATATGATTTACGTTTAGTAAGAGTAAAAGTAATTTTAATCCTAAAAATTAAAAGTGTTACTTAACAATATATACTTTTTGTATCAGTAAGAGAAACATCAACTTCAATGGCAGATTTTGATACTAAAACTGATGCCTTTTAAGACGGTTGAAGGAAAATGTATATTATCAGCGACTAATGTGTGTAGCTTACACGTGAATTTAAACAGGGCCAGCTTCAAATAAGTATCGGTTTCGGGAAATTTTGACATTGCGTTTTGTTAGATTTTGACTTTTTCGTTTTAAAAAGATAACTATTCCAACATTATTTTTATACGTTTTTTCTTTAATTTTTTATAGTGTTTGGCAGGTTTAAATGTATAAGCGAGTAGTTCTAACTCTCGCACGTAGTTTTTATTAAGATTGAACCCTGTGTTTATTTGATTTCCTCTTATTTTATTTGCGTTTTCTTTGATTTGATTTGTGTTTTCTTTGATCTGATTGGCGGTTTTTATGTGATATTAATGTTTTGAAGTCAATAGATTGATGTAAACAAATTGGGTTTTATATGTATTTTTAAAGTCAAGTTTCAGTGCAACAACACTCCAAGAGAGAACCAGATTCCTGTTTTGGTAGATGGTGATCATTCATAACCTACTAACTGAGATATTAAGAGAGTTGATATTCACTGAACTAGTTAGGGTTAAGGTGTCTGAGAGTTTTGTTCAGTTAACGTAAGTACGCGAAGTACCATTCAGTTTGGTGCCCAGCGAAAGGGGCAGAGCAAACGAACCATTTCAATTAAGTGCCCGACGAAGGGTCTGAACAGAAATACCTACCATTAAAAGTCACGACCTGTTGAATTTTCCACAACGTTTATAAACTAAAACTAAATTCCAAGTTGTCGGTTATAGCATATTTGTATATTGATCCTATGTAGGGTTTGCCACAGGACAAACTCTTTCTATGCCATGTTGTCATGTACGTACATTTACACGCTGTAGGTGACGGACGTGTTTACAGTGAGCTCTTAAATTAAACAGTTGTTTATTAAATCAAATCCGTTTTGAACCATCAATTTGTAACTGACATGCCTGAAAAAAGGTGTGGCCTTAATGGATGCGTTTCAGCAATCACTAGAAACACGCCTTTTATTGGTTGCAGTGAGTGCAAGGCGTCTTATCATACAAAATGTGGTGCAGTGCCTGGTGAGTTGCCTGGTTTTTGTTGGAGTTGTCCAAACTGTTCCGCTGATGTACATCCGACTGAAACGATCAAAGAAGAACTCCAACAACTTAAACATAAAGTTCGAAATATAACGAACATAAGGCACAGGGTTAGCAAGGATCCGCTTCCACTTTTCTATGTCGACTTGGAGCCTAACCCAAACAATAAAAGTATTTATGATGTAAAACTCCTTTGCAACTGTAAAATAACTGTTGAAGCCCCACATAAAAGACGAGATATCATACAATGCACAAGGTGCCAAAATTACGGCCACTCGAAGGGTTACTGCCTGAGACAGTACAAATGTGTCACATGCGGAGATGACCACGACACCAAAACGTGTACAAAGCCAAGAAGCTCGCCAGCCAAATGCGCTCTATGTGAGGGCACCCATCCTGCAAACTATAAAGGATGCTTAACATACAAAATATGCGTAACAAAGCAAATAATCACATAACACCAAATAGAAGATTGATACCTTCACAATCATATAACCCTGTCCCAGCCACTCCGCTGCAACCCAACATGATGCCACATATAAACCATAAGCAATCTTACAGTCAAATCGTCAAAGGAAGTCCCAACGAGCAAGCCAACCTAGGTGAACAACTAACCACCTTTCTAGCCGAATTTAAAAATATGTTTGCTCAATTAATGAACCAAAATAATACAATGTTCAACTTGTTAACAACTGTCATAAACAAAATAACTCTATAATGGTCAATATACTAAGAATCGGGACATGGAACGCAAACGGGTTAATAAACCATAAACAAGAATTAATAGCTTTCCTACAACTGAATAAAATTGACATTATGTTAGTGAGTGAAACCCATTTTACTGCAAGAACCATGTTTCGAATACCCAACTATTCTATTTACCATACAACGCATCCAGACGGCACTGCCCACGCAGGATCCGCGGTTATCGTTAAAAATTCCATATCACATTTTGAAGTGGAAAACTACCAATCAGAATTCATACAGGCTACAAATGTTAAAATCAACTCCTTTAGTTGGTCTTTCGTTGTCTCAGCTATCTACAGTCCCCCCAGACATGACATCTCTACTCACCAATACAATAGTTTCTTCTCTGCTCTGGGCAGTAAATTCATTGCTGGTGGCGATTGGAATGCCAAGCACACCCACTGGGGCTCTAGAATTATATTAACAAAAGGTCGTAATCTCTTACAATCAATCGCACAAAATAACTTCACTTGCCACTCCTCCGGAGAGCCCACTTACTGGCCGTCAGACCCCAACAAACTTCCCGACTTATTGGATTTTTATATCTCCCATGGTATAGCTACCAATTGCGTAATGGTAGAAGCAAGTAATGACCTGTCGTCAGATCACTCGCCAGTCATACTAAACTTAAGTACCTCTATTATCAAAAAGTCACTCAACCCCAAACTAGTGTCGACACAAACAAACTGGGAACTTTTTCAACAATACTTGGAAGACAACACAAATCTTAAACTACGAATAAAGACCCCCGATGAACTAGACGAAGCGACTAATCATCTCACTAATGTAATCCAAAAGGCTGCCTGGGAGTCAACCCTTATCGGAACTGATCATGAGAAACCTACTGCATCTATACCTCTAACGGTTAAAGAATTGATCGCAGAAAAGAGGAGAGCCAGAGGAACGTGGCAGAGGACACATAATCCTGCTGATAAAACTATATACAATCGTCTAACGCATAAACTTCATAAACTGTTAAGAGAGATACAAAATGATAACCTTACTGAGTATTTAACGAACCTGAAACACGAGGATTACTCAATCTGGAGAGCCACGAAAAACTTTAAAAGGCCTCAAGTACCCAAACGACCTATCAGGAGGGCAGATGGAACATGGGCAAGATCTCCTCTAGGAAAAGCAACCACTTTTGCAGAGCATTTTTATCCAACGTCTTCACTCCATTTGAAGCAACGGCAGCCCCTGATGACAACGCAATCGAAGCATCTCTAGACATCCTGTGTCAAATGTCACTCCCAATAAACCCGTTTACTCCAGCTGAAGTTATATATGAAATTCAAAAACTGAATCAATTTAAGGCACCAGGTCATGATTTAATAACTGGAAAAATTCTAAAAATGCTGCCCAAGAAAACTGTCGTACTCCTAACTACGATTTTCAATCGGATGTTAAGTCTCTCATATTACCCAATCACTTGGAAGTACGCACATATATTAATGATACCCAAACCCTGCAAGGAACCAGAAAGTGTGACCTCGTATCGGCCAATAAGCCTTTTGCCTATAATGAGCAAACTATTTGAAAAACTGTTCCTTAAACGACTTCGCCAAGATACAGACATATTTCAACACCTACCACAACACCAGTTCGGTTTTCGAGAGGGTCACTTAACCACACATCAAACGCACAGAATAGTAAACCAAATCTCATCTTCTCTAGAAGAAAAGAAGTATTGCGCTGCTGTGTTCCTGGATGTGTCCCAGGCCTTCGATAAGGTTTGGCACACAGGGCTGCTATACAAACTAAAAGAGTCATTACCGAGCTACTATTACTTGCTCCTTAAGTCATACCTAACAGACCGCTATTATTCTGTCAATTGCGATAACGAACTATCCTCATATTACCCCATCAAATCCGGTTTTCCGCAGGGAAGCGTCCTGGGCCCCCTCCATTACCTTGTCTATACTGCTGACCTGCCAGAAACTGACAGCACTGTGACTGCTACCTACGCTGACGACACGGCAATACTTTCCACACATGAAAATGCGGATACTGCAACTTCCAACCTCCAACAACACCTCAATATAATCAGCACATGGCTAGATATATGGCGCATAAAAGATAATCAGTCGAAGTCAGCCCAAGTAACATTTACTATGAAAACCAATATTTGTCCGCCTGTCAACATCAACAATGCTCCAGTACCGCTAAAAACCGACGTAAAATACTTGGGACTGCATCTTGATCAGCGACTCACGTCGAATAAACACATACAGACTAAGCGCAAACAGTTAAACCTTAAATACCGTGAAATGTACTGGCTCCTTGATAGACATTCAAAGCTATCGATTCGAAACAAGCTGTTACTCTACAAAACGATGCTGAAACCAATTTGGACATCTGGCATACAACTTTGGGGGTGTGCCAAACCAACCAGAATAAAAACAATTTCAGTCAAAAACCCTCCGCGCAATTGTTGACGCGCCCTGGTTTGTAACGAACCAAACAATCCACCAAGACCTAGACGTCCCATTCGTTGTCGATGAAATCAAAAGATTTGCGATGAATTACCACCAGAAGTTAGATGGACACAGCAATCCACTCATTCATCAGCTTTCCACTTATCATTCACCAGTACGAAGACTGAAGAAAACATGGCCTGAAAACCTCACCAACCTCCCGTAAATGGTAGTCCTAGGGTGTGTCATCAATGGATGACTTCTCCTTTCACTGCCTCCCCTAGCATCACATTTACTGAATACTGTTGTTAAGTAGATTGTAAATTAACATTATTGTCAATAAAAAAAAAACATCAGCTTTACGCGAAGTTAGCCGATATTCAAGCTGATATCACCTCAATTAAGTCGCAACAATCATCAGATTCAAAATTGTTGGAATTTTGTGGAGATAAAGTCGACGAATTTAAAATCCAGGTAGATGAGTTTAAAAAGATGCTGACCACGATTATATCCGTTCAGGAATCGGTAGCTACTTTAGTGGCAGAAAACGAACAGCTTCGTCAAGAAGTAGATCAAATGCAACAATATAGCCGTCTAAATAATATAGAAATTAATGCTATCCGTGAAGTGCCAAATGAAAACGTAATTACCATACTATAAACCCTTGGTTGCTCTCTTGGCTGTGATATAGATATTAATCATTTGGACGCCTTACATCGAGTTTCTTCAAATAATAACAAAGGATCACCGAAATATATAACTGTCAAATTCATTTCGCGTTTGAAAAAGATGGAATTTTTGAATGCTTTTCGCAAATGCCGCTCTGTAACTTCAACCGATTTGCAATTGCCTGAACCTGCAAGCCCGATCCACATCAATGAGCATCTAACTCTCAAAAATAAATTATTGCATAAGAAAGTGCGTGAGTGGTGTAAAGAAAATCAATATAAATATTGTTGGATACGTGATTGCAAAATTTGTATTCGCAATTCTGATAATTCTCGTGTTATTTTAATCTCGAAAGAATCTGATCTCGCAAAACTTAAGTAATATATTTATTTACATTGTTATTCGCTTATATTTATCTAAATAGATATGAATACAAATAACCTGCAAATATTTTATCAAAATGTAAGAAGATTGTCAACCAAACTAAATGATCGGTACTTACGTTTGTAACTGCAATTATGATTTGATTGTATTGACTGAATCGGCTCTAAACAGCTCTATATACGACTTTGAAATTTTTCCACCTAATTTTTGTGTACTCCGTAAAGACAGAAATGCTGAATTTACTGGAATATCAAAACTGGGAGGTGTTCTTGCTGCTGTAGATAACAAATATCAGGCTAACGCAGTGGAAATATTCGATTCAAAAACTGAAGCTTTGTTAATAAAACTTTATATAAATTGTCATACTGTTTTATTTGTTGCTATAACGTATTTTGTGCCACGAAGTAATATAAATGATTATCTTTACGTCATTCAACAGCTGGAATACTCTCACTTGAGAATTTTTGACAAAAACGTAATATTCTGTGGAGATTTCAATCTAACACAAACTAATTAAAATTTAACAAATATTAAGGCCGAAATAAATAATTTCTGCCTAAGATATAATTTGGTTCAACTTAATTCGATTGGAAGCGCTGACAATAATACACTGGATTTAATTTTTAGTAACATTGCAAATATTTTAGTCGAAAGAGACAATCCTTTAATACAGGAAGATTCTTACCATCCTGCCCTGAGTTGTAAAGTAAATACAACAATTTCGGTTAGAGAAAGATCACCTCAAAATCCATTCTTAAGTTTTCATTTAAAAATACAAATTTTCTACAGCTGTATTACATGTTTTCGGTTGCCGAGTGGAACAACCTATATGCAATTAATGAAATAAATGAAGCTTTGGATTATTTTTACAGTACATTTTACGAAATTCTTCATCAATGCGTACCCAAAATCTCGTATCGGAAAAGAAAATATCCTATTTGGTTCACTCAGGAAATCATACGTGACATTAAAAAGAAATACAAATTTAGAGTGAAGTTCAACAACACGAATGATCAAGAACAGCTTGCCAATTATAATTACTTACGACGAAAGATTAAAATAGACATAAAGCAAGCATATCGGGAATATATCACACAAATTCAAGACTCTCTAATTACAAACCCAAGATTGTTGTATAAATATATTAGTAATCCAAAACACAGCAATCAGGGGCATGTGTTATTTAAATACGAGGGCAAATCGATTGGTAAGAACTCAGAGATTGCCAATGCATTTGCACGTTATTTTTCATCAGTTCAACATGCTGCGTTAAATAATGCTGACTATTCAATTCACCAGTCATCTGTCAAAAAGTGACCAATGAAAATCCAGAATTCTGACGTTTCTTGACCAATCAAAAAAATATCAGCGGATATATCTTCCTAGAAGGTATTCAAGTGACTATTTTAAACAAATGTGATTTTTATTAGAAAAAGTCAACATTAGTGTTCTGTTACTATAGAAATTGCGTAGTTTGTTGCTAGATTTACTGAAAACTAATTTGAAAAAGTAGTTTGGTTCATTAAATAGTCCCTCGAATACCATTCTTAGTCACAGTTAAGTAGATTATTTTTGCGGTGGTATCACTACTCATGTCCATTGCGCTTGGGATTAGGACTCGTGCTAGCGCACTCGTCCTAATCGTACCAAAGCACAATGGACATTCGTGACACCACCGCAAAAATAGTCGACATAACTTTGACTACTCATGGTATTATAAGTGACTATTTTTCACTCGTAACTCGACGTAATCCTTAAAATACCACTCGAGCAGCGCTCTCGTGGTTTTTCGCAGATTACGTCTCGTTACTCGGAAAATAATCGATTATTTTCGATGCTCTTGTGATATTATAACTGACTATTCAACACTATAACATATAAGCCAATCACATTGCAGACATTTGCTTTTTTCAACCAATAACAGCAGTATATCACTGAATATTGGGCACCATGCAAAATATTCACAAAACAATGTACGTACTCAAAAAATAAATAGCCTTGTTGCGCAATATTGCTTAGCAACGATGTTCTGTCCTTAGTGATATCGCTAGGTTAAGTAACACTAAACCCCAACAAACTGTGTGGCTTGTTTTAAAAATTTTAAAATGCTGTGTTTTGGAAGTATTCCGCTAAATTTAATTGAGAATGAATAATTATATTAATTGTTGGATTATTTTTCAATAAAGTTAATCGTTATGTATTAATATTGTTAAATAGTCGTCCCAAATACCACTCGAAGTGGATATATATTTTTTTAAATATTTTGCCATTTCCATAAAAATTATTGCAAATTTCACTCAACAAAATCACATTTAAATGTCACTCGCCTTCGGCTCGTGACATTTTTGATGTGATTTTGTATCGTGAAATTTAAACGCAATAATTTACATGGAAACGACAAAATATTTGTCAAAAATATATCCACTGCTTGTGGTATTACCCTTGACTATACAACTCAGTATAAATTTGGCCAATAGTAATTGAGAATTTTACTTAGTTACAAGGTATAGATAAACGGATATACCCTTGACGACGTGGTATAATCACTTCGGTGTTTCGGTGGGTCCAACAAAGCAAAAATAATGGATAATAATAATCTAGAGCCATGATGTAGTAACTGTCTATTGCAAATTCGAGGTTAGCAGGTTAGGTTTTGCGTCAGTTTTGACACAAACTGACGCAAAACCTAACCTGATAACGTCGAATTTGACATAGACTTACAGTGCTACCAACATAAACAGTGCCACTAACACAAACAATGCCAACCTAAGAAATAAAATAATTTATTATTATCGGTCTATTCATTATATAATTGTAACGAATACCACTCGAGCAATCGAAAATAATGATTATTTTTCACTCTTAACTCGACGTAAGCCTTAAAATACCACTCGAGCTGCGCTCTCGTGGTTTTTCGCAAATTACGTCTCGTTACTCGGAAAATAATCGATTATTTTCGATGCTCTTGTGATATTATAACTGACTATACCATTCATATTGCACAAAATCCCTATTCAGGCCACGTATTAATAAGTGAAAACACCGTGGTGTTATCGTTTTGGTGTTTTCAATTTTGAACTGTCATCTGTCAATGTCATGCCATTTCCAATAAGTGTTTTAGGATACGAATTGAATACATTTTTAGTGTAATTCTCTCATTGATACCTATTCATGGTATAATCTAATCGAATACTCACTCGACGACTTTATTATCAAATACGTTTGCTTACAAACTCAATGGGTTGCTTTGTAGAAACACCACTGGCCTTCGGCTCGTGATGTTTCTAAGCAACCCGTTTCGTGAGAAAGCAAAAGTCTTTTTGATAATTCACAGCCGTCTCGTGGTATTGTTGCTGATTATTCAACACTATAATGAACGAACCAATGAAAATTGCTCAATTTGTCAGAAACGGCCAATCAAAATTGACTCTCATTGAAAATACCTAATGTCACAGTGTTTTCACGCGAGCCCAATTGGTTTCAATGATTTCAATTTAGTGAGTAGCCTTTGACTCACAGTTCACCAAAACATCAAAGTCAAAGTTTGCAAATCAGCGTCGTTCAAAAACTCATAATAATGGTGTTGGAAGCTCCAGTATTGAATTAATAGTGGAAAACGTTAAAAATGTGTGCTGCCGAACACGGTAAAAGTCATCTACCCATATTGTTGAATAATCTTTCCAAATACCACTCAAGGGAAAAAATTTTAAGAGAATTTATTTCGTCAATATGTAAATTATTGCAAATTTCTCTCAACAAAAACTGCTCAAATTCCACTCGAATTGCGGTCTCGCGGAATTTTTAACGCAGTTTTGGTATCAAGACATTTAAACGCAATAATTTGCATGTGAAAGCAAAAAAATCTCAAGATATTTTCACCTTTTGTGTTATTACCCTTGATAATCTGGATCATGCCTTTATAAAAGCGTCTAGCGATATTTTAAACATAGAATCCATCAACACTGAAGAAATTCAAGACGCAATCATTTCGATCAAATGTAAAACATCCTATGGACATAATAATATACCTATATATACCGGGTGGCCATAAACATCTGAGATCCCGGTAGCCATGGAATTAGCTACTTATAAATGTTGGTTAGCATTATACATATTTCAATTATAATAAGTATTGGTATGAAATGTAATAAAATGCAAATAAGAGGAGGGGAATGTGCCCCAGATTCTGCAGTTTAGCCTGCGACTCGATTATAAAAATCTCCTGTTCTAACTCAATTACTTATTGCAATCTGTAATAATTTTTGACATATAGGAATTTTAGTTGTGATGACATTAATGACATTTAGTTTAGTTGGATTCATCACTTTAATAAAGCGGTGTTGATTCCAAAGGTAATGTGATATCAGATATTTATGGCCACCCGGTATAATCAAAGTCTGTGCTGAATATTTATTACTACCTCTTCAACACATATTTAGCTTAAGCTTAAAAACTAAAAATTTTCCAAATAAATGGAAAATTGGTAAAATTTGTTCCATTTCGAAAACAGGCGATAAATCGGATATTCGGAATTATAGACCAGTGACAATAATAAATTCATTTACGAAAATCTTTGTAACCATATTGTATAAACAGATATTACAGTTTGTGCAATCTAAAATTTCATTAGATCAACATGGCTTTTTACCTACAACTTCCAATTTAATTCAGTTCACTCAGGATGTCTCCGAAATAATCAATATCAAATCCCAAGTTGACGTTATCTTTACTGATTTCTCTAAGGCTTTTGACCTAGTGGATCATAATACCATGATTCTGAGCAGGTCTTGATATGTGTTATACGTTTGGCAGTACTGAAGTGTATTGTCAGTCTATGTCAAATTCGAGATTTGCAGGTTAAGTTTTACGTCAGTCTGTGTCAAACAACAAACACAACCTAACCTTTTAATCTCGAATTTGACATAGACTGACAATGCACTTCAGTACTGCCAAACGTATAACACATATCAAGGCCTGCTCAGAATCATTTTTTTTTATCTCATGGTATATTAATAAAGAAATTTGAACTATTTGGTTTTCACAGCAATTTAATTGAATTTCTTTGTTCGTACCTTACAGGTCGATCTCAATTTGTAGCTTATGAATTATTGGAAAGCTCTATGGAATTTAATATTAAATGTGGAGTACCTCAAGGTACTAACCTGGGGCCTCTATTTTTTCTAATCTTTGTGAATGATATTTTATGTATTCCGAAGAATAATTGTCGTACATTAATGTTTACAGATGATCTTAAGATCTATAAAGAGGTAACATCATTAAATGATTGCTTTCAATTACAAAATGTTTTATATGAGGTATACAATTGTGTCAGAAAAATAATTTACGTTTAAATATTCAAAAATGCACCAGTCTTACTTTTATTCGAAGGAAAACACCAATAGCACATCAGTATAAAATTAACGGTCAAGAAATTGGTAGAGTTGATCAAAAACCTGACTTGAGAGTTGTATTTGATTGCTAACATTTCATAAACATATTGAGTTAATGGTTCAAAAGGCATATCGAGTGTACGGTTTCCTTGTAGGAAAAAAATATTTTAAAATTGTTGCAGTGCTATGGCGATTATACTCTATGTTTCTGCAAAAACTTACGGTAAGTAAAAATAAAAGTTTATGTCACGGCTTCCACGCCATTTGTTTTACAAAAACACTAAGCATACCATTAGATTCATTTTAAGAAAGTACCTTAAGAATGTTTTTGCAGAAACACAAAATATTCACAAATAAGCAAGTTACGGGGGTGAGTCGAAAATGCACCAAATTGAAAATCATCCTGTATCTTGTAAAGAGATCAAGATATCGATGTGCGGTTTTCTCCATTCATTTTTACACAAAAAAAACGAGCCCGTAACATGTAAGTTAGTTTTTACTATCTCCTCTAGAAATGAATGTTTCCTATCAAAGGTGTCCAATTTGGGACCAATACCATTTATAATTGGTAGGCTTATATTTAGTTGTTTAATTTTTCTTTTTTCTATTCGCGTCATACATTGTCTTTGTATAATTAGGCATGTTTATTTTTCATTACATTTCAGTGAGTTTATTAATGTGTCAATTGTACATGGAATTACTATTTTGTAATTGGCACAATAAATTATTATTATTATTGTCAATAGTCGTGTAATCTTTTACTTAAAGTCTCCACTGAGAACATGTAAAATAGAGTTAATAAAAACTACTTTAATTACCATTAGAAAATCCTCATCCACCATTTGAAACAAAGGAGCCTGGCTAAGCGCTTCTGTCAGTTCTGTGCTTTGCAAGGCCGATCGTAGATGCGGCGGTGCACTGTCCAAGAGAAAATCTCTTCCAGTGCCTCTATCATAGTCCCACTGCAGTTGAAAGAAGGTAATGACACGTTTATTCAGCGAGTGCATTAGGTTGTTCCGTTCCATAAACCTAGAAAAAGCTTATTATTAAAAGTGGTTAGTATTAGGGTAGGCATTTCACCTTCCAAGAGCGATGATATTTTCTTGGAAGTCCCTTCGATTTTGTTCTGTAAGCGAGAAGGTGGTACAAAGTTGTGCTGTACAATAGCAGATCAGAAACATTCCGACCAGCATCAGCAAGCTAACTACAATAATGTCCGTGTCATTGTTTGGCAGAATATCGCCATACCCCAGCAACAGCAAGCAATTTATCCCGAAGTAGGTAGACATTGCTACTGGGTGCTCGAAGCAGGGGAAAAGATGCCGTAGTTGTATCGAACGTGTCATTTGGTACTAGAACGCAAAATTACATTTTCAACTTTGATGTGTATAAGTTAAACTTTAATCTTCATAAAAATTTAACAGTAAATTCTGTCAACAAAAACAAATTAATCAAGTTTAACTGTTTTTAATGGCTCCCGCGATTAAGTTATTTTTGATCTCTCTGTATATTCAAGTCCGCAAAGATGAAACCAATTTTTTTAATCATAGCGCAACGATTACTATGCAGGATTAAATAGGAGTGAGATCAGTATTGCACACAATGAATATAAAGTTTCTTGAACAAATTATCTGATCAGAACCAAACAACAGCAGTCAGTGCGACTTTCACTCTGATAATGCAAGCTGCAATGTCCTGCGAAACGTTAGTCAATATGGGTGCACAAACAGCAACAAGGCCAAGTCTGCCTAAGTATATTCGTTCTCAAGGTACTCAAACAGCACGAGCCATCAACGACCATGGCCATCGCGTGGATCCTTGATCGAGTTCACAAGGTGCAAGGCACATTAAGCCAAAGAATGCTGGGTGTTTATCCACAAAGACTACGCGGTCTACACCAAAATTCTATGTTAACAAGAATAATCCGAGTAATCGCGAAAGCCTCAAATAGTATATAACATCAGGCAGCTGCAGATAAAATAAACACAGAATACACCAGGCAAGTAGAGTAAGACTAACAATATTTAAAAATAATCATTATGCTAATACGTTTTGATGCTTTTCAAGGAGTTGCCGTAAGAGGTGATAATGAATTTGAATTAAGTTGACTATTTCCCTCACATACTTTTAGCCAATCAAATCTAGCAAAACTGCTGTCAAGGAAACGGGCTTGGAAAAATTAGTGGAGAAAGAAAACCCTGTTAACTTTTGTATGGGAAATAGTCTGCAAAATACTCCTCTTACATACTACATTGATTCTAATTTTGTCTCGTTCACTTCGTGCACTCGTCAAAATTATCGACAATTTGGCATGCACTAGGGATATTACTAATGAAACTATAATGCAGTTCTTAGATTTATTAGAAACATACAGAAATGCTTCCCCTGAGTCCATACCTGAATAAAGTGCAGTTTATGTGAAAATCGTACGACACTCATTAATGACCAATAGAAAAATTAGTGATAACCAAGACAACAAAAGTTCTTGGAAATTTTTTGTAGGTAAACCTTACTTCTTTTTAGGGTTTGCGTCGTTACGATTTTCTTACCGAATCTGCATTCCAGCATTAATTCATATCCGGAAATTATTTGTATAATTAGAGTATTTTTCTCGAACGCTTCGCGTTCTCGAGGAATACTCGAATATACAGAATGCACTAGGGATATAACTACTGATTATTTCAGTTTCTAGTGCAGCATGTGAAAGAACCTTCCCTTGTTTTAAGAAATAATATGACTGATAAACGGCTTTCAAATTTAACAATAATTACATTGAAAGACAATTGGCAAAACATTTGAATTTAGACAAAATGATAGATAGTTTTGCGTTAGACATCCGAGACATATAGTCATTCCTACTGACAGTAAGCTGTTATATACTTTTTTCTACGACGCCTACTAAAAGTAGGTTTTTCACTAATCGCTTGTCGCACTAAAAATGACACATTATAAATCAGCTTGCTAAAAATAGAATCATCAGCTGTTTACTTTTAGCACACGTGCTAAATTTTGAATATACGTATTTTAAACTGATAGTGAGGTTATAAAGTTATTCTAGTTGCATATTTCGTTAGAGGTAGTTTTTTTATAGTTATTAAGGTACCAAGGGCATTATGAGTAAAATAAGAGCCCAAGATTGTTAGTGTACTAACCGAGGGCTTTGGCCCCAGGTGTGTACAACAATCGCGGGCTCTTAGCTCATAATGCCCGTGGTGCCTTCAAGGTTTTATGTCCTACCAATTTTCTTACCTAATTCATTTTCATATTCAATTCATATAATTACTATGATATAGTATTTAAGATTGATCTAGTTAGCTGATCTAAGTTAGATTTGTCACATTAGCTGAGCTGTCATTAATTTTCATTGTGACAGTGGTGCATAATAAAGTTGTATCCATGGAAACAAATACTGTTAATTTTTTATAATAACCCTAGTGTTCTTATGAAGAAAATAATTGCACTGAAGCGTTATTTTGTATCTAAGATACCTTAAAATAGAGTCATTAATTTCAATTAATGTACTGGTAGGACATAAAATAATTAAAGCATTCTGTAATTAATAAAGTAAAATGTGTACTATTATAATTACCTTTGATAAGTAACTTTGACAACTACCGGCTGCAGAAATAGTCATCTGTGCCGGCTACTTATTCACGGCCATCTTTTTACTATGATATAAGTTATAACTGTCATAGATGCAAACCTTTGTTAAATCGATATTTATGAATTAATAACAGTAAATTTAAGGTCGTAGAAAAATACTGTATGCAAACTCGACAAGTTTCATAATTTTCATGTCCCACTAAAGATTCTCTTTTAGCACTTGTATCATAACAAGCTATTATTAGGTTGCCTGCATGAATTGTGATAGAAATCAAACTGTGACATGAAAGAATTGTGACATTTATTACACCTGATTTTACCACTGTTGCAATTGTAATGTCAAAATTCTGAAAATGTTATGAAAGAACACAAAATTGTGACTGGCAACAAAGTAAACGTTCAAAAATCATAACCACAAATTAAAAACAACGTAACCTAATGTTGTCTTACTTAGTTAGTATTTCACATGAGTACCAACAAAAATGTCACCCTAACATAGCATTGCTGCATTATTCTGACGTAAATCGTAATTTTTTATTTTTGGTGAACTGTATTCTTAAAATGTTTGTTACTTTACCGTTCATGTGTACTTCTCTCGATAAATTTTTAAGCCAGCGGTTTCCAAACTGTATTTGGTGGAACCTTAAGGGTTCCGTAAGAGCCCCATAGGGGTTCTACCAACAAAGATTATATCGAAAACTAAAAGTGTCAAAGAAATATCCCGATTTACAAAAAACACCATAAAAATTATCTATAAGTATAGAGAACCTGCAGAACCTGGCCATTCTTGAGCATTTTCAGATTCGTTTATAACTACTTGGATACAGTTGCCGACCGGCTAGTCAGGAAGACGACGCAACGAGCAGCTCTTTAAGCACTAACACATGATTAAAAGCCAAAAGGGCGCCGCCAACGAATCTTTACCAATTAACGACAAGTGTATCCAGGCATTCAGCTAAGAATTCGTAAACTCAAGTAGCACATAATTTTCTGAAAGAAAAGCTCAAATCACGCACAGGTAGCAGTAACAAATAATAACATCAAAATGTTAATATCACAGCATAATAGTTTCTAATTCGGTAGAATTCAGTAAAAATATCAGATAATTAATAGTATAAATTGCGAGTAGTGTGCGAAAAATCGAAAATTTGCACCACAGACATTAAACAATATAAACTGCGCATATATCGAGCTGTGAAGAGCCATCTAAACGTAACAGTATATGTAAAAGACCAAATCTTCTAATGTTTTCCACTATTAAACCAATCGACTTTCAAAAGGCAACTATTGTGCGAAAAAAAACATTTATGCGCATTTAAGAGACCTCATGAAATCCTTGTCCTGGTTCGTGCTAGATTATGAAAAGCTAATTGAAATTCAAAGCTTATCAGACAGATCAGCATTAAAAATAAAATGCGAATGGATGCTACTGAACGACTTCTGGGTTGGATTTAGAGATGAATACTCCTTAGTATCTTCGCATCCACCTATCGATAAGGTGGAGTTTGTGTTGTATCCAAAAAAAAATTGGGAACCGCTGTATCGCTGTACTCAGGAGAATTACAAATGAGTTACAATTTACCTATTTATATTTCCACTATATCTGTTTTGAAATTATTATGAACTTAGAGAAGATTCGGTTTAAAAATTTCTTGTTTATATAAAAGCCAAAGAAGTTTCGGCGTGTTGAGGGGCATTGACCCCTTGCTTTTGAGTTTATAATTTGCGCTTCAGTTCTAACTCAACAATAATAATGATAATATCAGCCCATGACATCCCATTGTTGGGCAAAGGCAATATCTGTTATTATATTATTATACAGTCTATATTAATTTGTAATTCCGTAACTAACAATTTATTTATAGATAACTGTAATTGATTTTCTAGACTCACGCTATGTAGCCAGCTAACTGTAACTAACTTCAGAGCGTTCCGGATAGATAGATATATGTGCCTGTTTATATTACTTATTACTTATAGATTGTTAATACATTTCGTGCCATCAGAAGATATGTTGGGCCACTCTGATTTCATCCAAACAAAATTAGCTGGCGACATCCCTGCTGATATCATTTCTATAATTTTAGTTTTTGTACGACTCTTTCAAATACTGTCAAATAATTTGAATATGTTGCTGCCAAAGTTCATCTATTTAGTTAAATTTTTTGCATTGTGATCATGAAAGTTGTATTTTTTAACGAAAAATCAAAAGAATAACACTTTTTTAACTATTTTATTGAAATTGTGTTGTCAATTTGATAGTTACTTTGAAGTTCTTTTCGACCAAATTTCGAGTTACAAGTGATCAGTATGCAAAAACATAATGTGTACAACAAATGCAGTCTATATTATTCCAGGTCATGACACTGGGCCTATAAAGTGACCTTTGAAGTTGCCTACCACAATCTGGCAACATGGTTTTGCCAACCTTTGACAAAAAATCTGGTGTGATACACGCACGCAACTTCCTTATACAGTGATCTTATAATTAGCCAAAAATTTGATTTTTAATTTCTAAGCATTTGCCAAACATTTTCAAAAATTGCAAATTCTACAAAAACGGTACAAAATAGAGCGTTAGTTGAAGAGACAAATTTTTTCTAGAATTCTAAGTTGAATTCAAAAATGTAATAATATACCGGGTGTTCTATTTAAAATAGGAGTTAATAAAAAAATAGAAAAAAACAAAAGAAACCCATTTTAGAGGTATTCAACTGGAAAACCACCTATCTCACATCGATACACATTAAAAATGTTATAACAATGTGAAGTTTGAAAAAAAATCGTTAAAGCCGTTTTTATAAAAAATCGAAAAAAACTGAAAAATCACAAGAGTAAACGACTACTTTCGGTTATGCGATTTTCTTCAAAAGCTTGCTGTCGCATCTACATAGTACAGAAAACTTATATATGGAGTTTCAACGCCATATTTCTTTTCGTTTTTGAGATATCCTGTTCACAGACAGACACACACACAGACAGACCAATGAAAAAAGTATGCTTTTTGGGTTCAGGGGACTCGTGGGGAAGTGAAGATCTGTTGAAAACCCAAATTCGAATTTTTGGGGTGAATCCAATACTTCCTTTATTGTAAAAGGAAGTAATAATTACTAGGTTTGGTGATTAAAATGAACAATCTATCAGTGCACTGCCTCTGTCATGCTGATACATGTCAGTTGAAAAAAATCTATAAAATAGTTGTTATTTACATTGTAGTGCGTCACTTCACCGTAATATTCGATTTAAACACAATTCCTAATAGGTAGGTACCCAATTCTCTATTGTAAGGAAATTCCTACTAATGCCCGAAAGCTAGTGGTATTGCAGTCGAAACAAGTCTCTTCATCTTATCAACCTTATTATCGGCTTTTTAAGTGCTTTTCACAAATAACACTCGGCCAGTTCTCTCAATTCAAAACTGTTACCATTTGTGTGCCGCTGTTTCATTCTACAGAAGTTTGAACATGCTAATATATCAACCGATGAAGAGTAGTTAATTTGACTTACAGCTTGGTAGGCAACATTTCAAAGACATTTTGGCAACTGACGTCAACTGTCTTGTCAAAATAGTTTATTAAAATCAAATATATTTGAAAGTTTCTAAAATCCAGTGTGTCCTGGAATGGCCTAGCAGAAAATTTGGCATCAGAGCCAGTGCCATGGTCTGGTACAATATAGACCGTTTTGCCCTCGTTAATCAAACTGCAAATTCGTTAAAAAAAGTATGATTTTCATAACTAGTTATTATTTGGCACGTAATAATAATTGAAATAATTAAAACTATTTTGTATTTTCGCAAAGCCATTGACGAATTGTCACATTTTTATAACGTAACAAAAATAAATTACTCAATACAAAAGTAAATTTTGCAGTTTGAGACGCTACAAATCCAGCAAAACGTTAACCAAATAACAAAATTAAATACCACTCACATAAAACCAACTCGATTCCTTACAAATGGGGTACATGCAGGTTATCGTGTACAAAAGTGCTCCTGCGCAGAAGCCAGATAGTAGCAAATAAGTGCCATATTTGATGAAGTTGAATATCTAGCATGTAAAATTTAATATCAATTTATTATCTGATGCTTTGTATTGTTTGTACCAAAATATTTTGACTGGACTGCTCTTCTAACCTTACGAAAAGCTTGTGCAGCTTGTGGATTCTTAGCATTCGATTCAATTTAAGGAAGTAATAGAAGCGGTTCTTTTCATCTTCGGATAACGACACCCCATACACTATGATTTCAATGGGAAATAGTGAAAACACATCGATGTAGAAGACGGCTGATTTCATGTGGTGATCCAGAATTTTCTTGAAAGATTTTATGGCTCTATTCTAAAGTTGAATATTGTTAGAATAATAAAATTTAGAATGGATATATATCTACTTACTCGTAGAACAACAGCCGTAGTGCAACGTATGTAAATATCTATCGCGTATATGCAATCTGCTAAAACACCATATAAAGAGACAGTTTCCGGCATTTTTCTTTCGTAAACAATAAAGTAGGGAAATATGAGACACAAACATATCTGTGAGAAATCCACCAAAGCATTCCAGTAGTTAGCCTAGAGTTTAACATTGTTACAATTTAAAACTCCCAGACTCACCAAAATTACGAAATGCGAATGTGGATCCAAAATCCAAGGGAATTTCTGTGTTATGCATACTCGAGGAGATTCTATCATCGTCACATTTTCAGCCAACTTATATAACCGCAGACAGGATTCATCAAAATTTTGAATTTGAATGTTTGAAGTACTTGCAGTACCATCGTCATTTATAAGCACTGTGATGTCTAAATTATTATTTTTATTATGGTCAAGAATATAGACTTACCTGACATTGCTTCAGCTTGTTCCAAAATCAGCTGTTGATCTTTTTGAGCACTCGAGAGATGGTCTTTAAGAAGCTTTATTGGAGAATTTTCCTCAGCATGGGACACCAACATATTCATAATGACTTGGTCTTTGGCGTGAATTACTCGCAGCTCTTCAGCTAATTTTATGCGCGCAGCTATGCACGTTTTTACTTCGTTAGATGTGTCAGGGTGATCCAGCATCATGCGCATGAAATCTTGCCTTTTGATGATTTGAAGTTCTGTATACTTAGCAGCTCGGACTGTGGCTTTCGCCGGTACGGTCAGTAATAATGCTATTTCGCCTAAGTAGTATATCATTTGAGCTATATTAGCATGAAGTACGAGCAAAATCTAATATTACCTAAAACTGTCCCAGCTCTGAAACATATAATTGGACTTTGGTCATCCTCTTCGGAGAGTATTTCCAGGGCACCGCTGGCTATGAACACCAGTTTATTTTTAACGACTCCTTGGTAGAAGAACACATCGCCAGGCAGCAGGAACACATGCTCTATCAAAAGGGCTATCTTGCGCAGCAATGCCTCTGGTTGGTTTTTCAACAAAAGAGAATTCTGCAGGTGGGCAATGTTGATGTCGTACATCAGCTCCATTCTGAGCGGGTTTGGTAGGTTATACAATTCAGGAGCATCGTTTATACCAGTTTTATTTTTCCACAATACGTTATAGTAACTTCGAACTTGATCGGTTAATTCAGGAGAAGCATTCATATGGTGGAGGACTATTTCAATGGTTTGTAACTGAAGTGAAAAATCAGTAATATATTTATTCTTATCTTTGGTATTTTGATTAAGCTGATGGTACTTACGTCGTTTGCAAATTTGGATTTTCTATAACGAAGGTTAAGCAGTTGAACGGTGAGTACAGCTATCAAGCCACAGATGAGAATATACCCACTAAGGCAGACTATTATACAATATGCACCTTCATCGAGAGACGTAGCATAAAAATCCCCAAATCCTGTGTTTGTGATTAATGTGAGGGCAATGTACAAACAAAGTAGGTACCACTCGCTCACGGTGTCTATATGTAGTGTTTCTTCATTTAAAATAGATGTCCAATGGAAAATGTTTCTGCAATTATTGCTTCTGCAGGCCATCCGGTACCACATACAAATGGCTGTGTGCACTGCTATAGAGTACAGCATTATGTACTGTACGATGAACCATTTGCAGCGGCCTTCCCTTACTGATCCTAAGATTTCGTGGAATAGAAGTGGCACTCTATATAAACGAATGTATGTGACAAATCTGCAGTAGTAAACAAGGGGATGGGAAAATCCCAATAATAGCCCTACGATTCCTTCTTGTGGTAGAAGAGATACAATATCGACAATTATTAAATATCCACTTTTAGTTTTCATTTGGTATTTCTGTTTAATCTTCTTCCCATAGCGATGCATTAGACCCAATATTAAGTTGAAGAAATATATTGCATCGAGAATCAAATAAAACCACATGTATGTACGCAGATGGCTAGGAAGAAAATAAAAGCAAAGCATGCCTAGAATATAATTTACAATAACAGTCAGCGTTATGAACGTCTGCAACAAAGTTACTGTTAGAATTTTACATTGCCTTATTGCTAATACTTACATGCCATGATTCTAAACCAGGCAACGTAAGTATTATTCCTACGAGACCACTCAGTTCTACATTAGTTGCAGGACGTAACATGGTGTAATCTCGCCCTGTAATACTGAATTCCTCCGATTCTTCCTGGGCAAATATACTATTCCATACCACATCATCTACAACACTTTTTCGCATTGCCACAGGAAAACTTAAGCTTTGCAAGCTTGGACGATTCATCGTCTTGGTTTTATTCTTTTCTTTTAAGAAAATGCAAATGGGAAAATATTGACATAACTTTAAATAAACAACAATTTCTATGGCACGAATAATTAAAAAAACTGACAACATGTATAACTTGATTATTAATAATAGGATATACATTACACCGTGATTATTATGGTATGCATATCTTACGATATTTTTAAACATACAGTTTAATAAAGCTTACCAAGTGAATTTATTTATATATTTCTCTAGTTACAGCACTTTTAAGGGGCATTACAAACAGCTAAGGAAATATCTTTACTATTCCAAACTAGTGGTCTGAACAACTCACGTTCTACTGGTTATTTCATCATAAAGTCTTTGAAAATATATGAACCAAGCGGCCAATAATATCAGGTTTTTGGACTCTAATCAATGGATAAGCTCTTGTGCTCCAGGTAAAGTTAACACCGGAATCATACGCACAATGACTGTTATACACAGCAGCTGAAGCTATTAAGGCATCCAGCAGACAAAAACAAGGTCTTTTCCCGCTTGAGCTGGACAAGACCTAGGGAGTGCGTCCTCAGGTGGCGGATCAGGAAATGCTTAGTAGATATATCGGGTAGAACAGAAATAAAAGACATCCCGCGAATCAATAAGTAAATAGCAGCGTCTATGGCTTCAATCATCCTCCACAATGTCCTATTTCGCACTAGGCCTTGCCAGTCCCATAACTCGGATTTCTTTATATCTTCTTCTACACATTCCCACGAAGATTTCTTATGACTTCCCCTTTTATTTTTTTCCTTGGTTAGCTCTTATTCTGTAAATATACCATAATCACTTTAATCTGCTTTGTTGCACTTTCGCTTGTATATTGGGTTGCTTAAATAGTTCTGGAAGCTCTGAATTTGTTCTTCGTCTCCAGAGCTGGGCAGTAATTAATTACTTTTTAATTAAATTACTATTTAAATTCCTTTTTGTGTATTTGCCTTGAAATTGAATTACTTTTCAAAATGCGGTAATTGTAATTGGGAATTGCCATTTTTGTTAAAAAGTACTTGAAAATTACTTTTTGAAAGTAATTAATTATTACATTCAATTACTCAATTACTTTTTTTGTATTCGCTCCCCAAACTGGTTACTTTGGAAACTGTCTAGGATCCTCAAAATGGCCATTTAGAGGCCTTGTAATTAAAGTCGTCATGGCAACATTTTAGCGGACTCAAACATTAGTTGCCATGACGACTTTAAGTACAAGGCCTCTAAATGGCCATTTTGAGGATCCTAGACAGTTTCCAAAGTAACCAGTTTGGGGAGCGAAAAATACATTTTCGCGCGGCGTCCTAATATAATGCAGCGTTAATGGTAATTGAAACTTCATATTATAATGTTTGGAGAGCTAATACAAAAAAACGTTGTATGCAACACGTCCTCAAATGGCTTTAGAGGACTCATCTTCATATTACGGACTCGACTGCGCTTCGCTCCGCCTCGTCCGGAAACATTACGACTTGTCCCCTAAAGCCTTGCTTTGAGGACTAGTTACATAAAGTACTATTGTGTAATTAAATTACTCTAAAGTATTTAAATTACTTTACAAGTATTTGAATTACCTGTGGTAATTGAAATTACTCGAGGTAATTGAATTACTTTGTGGTATTTGAATTACTGAATTACTGACCTCGATTGGATCCCAAATCTCTAGAACGCAAAAAATAAGATAAGTTACATATTAAGCAAACCGCAATAGAAGCCTAATTTATCTGGCGAGTCGAAAACAGCAACTATAGTATGTTTTTTGCTTTATGATTCAGAGCAGGCTTTGCTTTTTCATTTTTGTAACAGTGTAGGTAGTTGCTTACAAAGAAAAAACACTAGTAATGTCAAAAACTTATTACAACTGTCAATGTGTTATCTTATAAGCACTATTCTACATAATGAAAGCTACAATTATTACTGAACCACTGACATTAAATAAGGTATTGCTTTTTTTAAGAAATTTTATTTAAACGTGGTTGTTATCTAACTGCACAGAAACACCATAAAATTTCTATATGTTCTAATGTGGAAATATATTATTAAAAACTTGCTGATGACTTTTGTTTGCAAATCTGTTGTAGAAGTTATTATTTATGCTAAACGTATAAAAGGGATTAACTATTTTTTCAACATTGCCAAAAAATGCCACCGTTCATACACTTAAGATGGTACCATTGTCCGTGTCAAACAGTGTCACACCCTGGTAAAAATCCTGATGTGCATCCTCCGCCTTAACTTTAGATGGATTACTTTTCAAGTCTGTGTCGTGGGTCTACCTATGCAGACTGGTTCCATTGCGAAATATCCAGTTTCATCCAAAAATCGGAACATACATTTTTCACTAGAATTTCGAAATTGTAAAT
This sequence comes from Agriotes lineatus, assembly GCA_940337035.1. Lineage (NCBI taxonomy): Eukaryota > Metazoa > Arthropoda > Insecta > Coleoptera > Elateridae > Agriotes > Agriotes lineatus. Next base: position 307,096 of record OW679199.1, on the reverse strand, counting down.
ATTTCTTTAAAGAAGTAATCTTCACCGAAATTAAATGATCTTCTCACAAACCAATTTTCTTCCATTCACAATTTTGTATTTATATCCCATATTTTTTAATGTGTAGTATAATTTTGAACTAGTCCTGATATAATTTAGTTCATCTCTTGCACATCGCAATAAATTATCCAAAGTAAAAAATCCAAAGTTTTTTAATATCCTCCCTGAAACTATAGTCCTCCCAAGTTAAAAATTCTTTTTCCTTTTTCATATTGTCATTAGGTTGTTGCTGGGGTTGTGATTTTGCTTCATTTAGAATATTAAACAGAATTGCATTAAAAAAAATCCAGCATAATAACAAATTGTAAGAAATTTTATAATGGTTTAATTATTAATACTTACATCAAAGATTTCATCAACTCTTCCAATGATGGCTGTTTTACTTAATTTACCATTGATATCTTTCATATTAGTATAACAGCTTCTTATAGCCACTTTAGTTTTACTCATGGTGTAAAGAATACAAGGTGAAACGCTCCCGGGATGGGCAGTCGTTCAGAAAATAGAGGGGAGATGTCAACCAATCCTCGATGGTCCTGCTCAGGAAATCCATCACGGCCGCGATCATGGTGTAACCATGGTTGCGATCGTATATGTTGCTGGCACTGTCAGTCGATGTCAAAGTCGGGGTTAGCAGGTTACATTTTGCGTCAATCTGACACCAACTGACGCAAAACCTAACCTCGAATTTGACATCGACAGCGTCTTCAACAATACACTTCAGTACTACCAATCGTGCCATTTGTCGGACCATGTCCTATTGGTTGAATTTGAGGTCCGCCCACATTCTGCGGAACGTTACACCTTGTATTCTTTACACCCTGGTTTTACTATTAATATTGCTTTTTCGTGGCATTTTATTAAACGTTATTGAAGTGTCAACGTGACAATCTCGGGGACCTTGATTTTGACGTTAGGTATATTTTGTAACTAAACTGTTGTACACTACTAAAATAATATAAATGCAAGGCCTGCTCTGAATCATAAAGCAAAAAAACAGACTATATCGCATTTTGTACGACGCGTCACGAGCAGTGTTGCCAGATTTGGGGACAAGTTCCTAATTCTAGGGGATCTGAAGAGACTGTTAACGACAAACTTTAGTAAAATGTGATTAGCTACTTTTCTAGGGTTTTTACGTACAATTTGGAGGGAATATTAGGGTATTAACATTATTGAATCAATTTAATTCTGTTGAACGTATCGAACTTTATCAATAGTGGTTTATTGTTTGTTTTTAACTCGGTAATCTGATCGCGGATACTATGCGTCAGATTTGCGCCTGAAAATTCCCTTATAATCGCTTCAGAAGGAATGATGTTTATGTCAGGTATTTGCCATTATTAATCGCTGTGAATCCAAACCGCAGTCTTTGCAATACTTAATAATAGTCGACAAATAAAGTCCTGTTGACCGCATTAGGTTTGGATTTTGGACTTTTTTATGATGTGAAGTACCGTCTCGTTTGAAAATTTTGTTCGTGTTTGGTTATTTTTTTAAGTGAAATTATAAAATAGACGTTCACTGGATTGGAAATAAGACTACCCAAAAGGGTTATACTTTTCTCACAAAAAAACATCTATTTTACAGATTTAGAGATAAAATCACCTAATTTACATTTTTTTAACAATGTAAGTAAAAAATTTTGTCGTTTTTGTCATTACACATAATTAAAATTATCTTTATTTAGAAATATCTTTTACGTTTCGCTAATTCATTGTTAGCTTCATCAGAAACATTGGTTTAAAATATAGGACAAAGGGACAATTACTATGACAATCTGTAAAATATAGGTACCATCGCGGACAAAAAAATGAAAACATCATTGTTTTCCTAGTGTAAATGGGTATATTACCTAAGTTAAATCAACATTGCTGAGTTGTCAGTTGTTGTCAAAAGTAAAAAGTCAAAATATAACCTAATATTATGTAAACCCCCAATAACACTGTGTAAAATTATAAAAAAGCGTTAACTTGATTAACGCTGGTGTTTCCATTTTTTTGGCCGCGGTGGTACATGTTAGTGTTTGGACTTGTGAAAGAATAAGTATCCTCAATTTTGTCAATTTACCTGTCTTTTGTTTTCAAAAAGTTGAAGTAGTTGGAATGGTAACATCTTTTATTGTTGATACGATCTCGTTAGATAAAACATTCTTAGTTTTCATAGTTTGTAGCTGTTTTTGTATCTGCTATACAAATTCTTATTTCAATCAGCGGTTTTCAACCAGGTTTATCAGTCACCTGTCAACTTTCAACAGTCCCTGATCAACACCAAATTGATATTTTGTTTTAAAATTTCAAGTTACCTAATACATTTTTTATAGCTATTTGTATTACTAGGGAGTAAAATGTATCATTCCCTTCCGCGGATGTAGTTTAATTCTTCAGGGTTAGCGAGAACAGTATCTAATCAATTGTAATCACGTAAGGGAGGAATTTACGTTTTAGTCCAGAGTTATACATTCAACACTTTTACATTTTATGATGTGACAATCTCTTGTATTCAGCTGCATTCAAAAATATTTAAATATGAAAACCAGGAGGTTAGTTGATTTATTATTAATCACATTGCCTCCCGTATCTAATGGCAACGGTCGTCAATGTATTATATTCCCTCCCACTCCCATTGGAAACCGACTAGGGAACCAAACGTATTTCTTCGGGAAACCCCTAATAGGCGACAAAAAATGTTACTTTCGTATATAGGGGTACACAATATTTTCTAACTGAGCCAATAAACAATACTCAAGTTGCGCCAGTAGAATCACCACGTAGTGTTCTACAAAATCTAAGTAGAAAATTGCTGCCAAACAATTAAAAAATCCAATGCTCCACCCTGTATACTTAGGTAAGTTACATATTTTCGTCATTCAGCTTTATGTTAGGCGTATTTAATAGTACATTGTTCTAAAAGTTAAGAGAAATGAGAGTTTTTCAACTTTTAATTTACGAGCGAGCGACACAAAACGAGTGGATTAATATATTGCGAACATGGAAGAATTACTTTTATAACATATTCAGCTTGCTATTTTTTCTAATATAATTACAAAATATAGCCAAAATGAAAAATGAAATTCATTTCTTCATATTAAAAAAAATATTTTTTTTAAATCGGCAGTGAAGAAAGTCGAAATCGTCAAATAAAATACGAGAAATGGGCAGTGAAGTAATCCATTGTTTTACGACTTTGTGTAGACGGCTGGACGATAGGTAAACGTCAACCGACGTCAACATAACGTACAAAAATTGGTTATAATGTTGTAATTTCGCGATTAAAAAAAAAACAATGTACCCCACGGCACTGGAAGTTCCTTTTTATCCCTCATGCGGTTTATTTGCTTTGGCCCTACGGGTCTTTGCAACTAAATCCGCAATCGTGATAAAAAGCTCAACTTCACTGATAACCTATGTGGAAACTAACATAAAAAAATATATACATTTGAACTTTCAAGTCCCTATACCTTCTTACTGAAGGGACTTTGTACTAAGGTATATTAGGTTTAATCGGTTAATTATAACCTAAGGAATCTATGCCAAATCGGTGTCGCATTTGTTTGGGACACCCTGTATAATTGTTATCCTTGAATGTATTTATTAACTTACATCTTACTTCAAAACAAACTAAAAACTTTTGGTTTTGGTGAACGGTGCATGTAGCTACAAGATTCAATTATCAAAAAACCTTCAAAAGTGAAAGAGTATGTAGGTTACCATAGCTAACAAAACAATTAGCATTTTTAGATTACAATTACGAATCGACACAACACTAATGATAGTTGCAACTTGCAAGAAGGTTCTACTAAATAAAACTACTTAACTATATGACAATAATTTTTATTGAAAGTAATTGAAAAAGTGATTGATGTTGTACAATTACAATTACTAAGTAATTGGTAATTGAATTACTATTTCCTGTGAGTAATTGAATCTCTGGTAATTAAATTACTGCATTGGGCGGTAATTGGTAATTAGTAATTAATTACTTTTTAAAAGTGGTTTGCCCAGCTCTGTTCGTCTCCAACTTCCATTTTCTTTAATGCCTCTATAAATCTTCTTCAAAATGCTTCTTTCCCATACCTCCAAACAGTTTCAGTCTCTTGAAATATTGTTTTTATTTAAGATACTATTTAATGGACATGCACCTGCACTTGTTTACCGTCGCTGATTATTGCTGTACCTAGGTATATTGTGCTGTAACCTGTATCTTCTCTTCTTTCCTAAAGAGGTAATTTTCAGGTTTTGGTTGGCTTGCAACTTGTTTCTTAAAATCATGTAGCTTGATTTCTTTCCATTCATTTCTAATCCAACTATTCGTGCTTGTATATTTAATTCCTTTAAAAGATTCACCCTCGTACGTAAGGCATTTTAAAACGTTTTTAAAATATTGTTTTTAATTATGCTATTACTTCTTACGAAAACCCGTTCTAGGACTATGATGAAGAGTGTTGCTGAAAGTGGTGTGACGAAGGATGGCGAAGGGCGGCCCTTACCTGTTAGCGAAAGTTGTATTAGGTATTTTTCCAGCTGGTAAATATCGGCCTAGGTTGGCTAACTAGTCGAGAGGGTCGGGGTTCCAGCAAAGCTGCAACAAAACTATGAGAGAGGGCGCCAGGTCCTCGACGTAAACAAATCCTTGGATTGGATCTCCCCAAGGTCAGTGACATACCAAGCAAATCAAAATAACAGCAGAACCAATAAGTAGTAACAATCTTTATTCGGAATATGGTTCTATAGTGCAATCATAAATAAGGACAAACTCATACACAACACATACCACCAATATACATGTACAGATAAAACAAATCAACAACCAATATAAATCTATCACAGTTGTTTGCGCCCCACCTTGTATATAGTCTGAGGGCCGCGGTAGCAGCGAAGAGTACCTACACATGTACACAACTGCTTGTCAATGCGTAAGGTTGTGCTGCGGCACGGAGCTAAATGTACTAGCATTTAATATGTGTTGTATTGGTTCTTAGTTAATTAAAGGCATTTAAAGTAGTGAAGTGTTTTACTCCAACATCATTTAATGCGATTCCTGGCGATGGAAACAGCAGATAATACAGTCCACTAATTAAAAACTCATATTAACCTACGAGCTCTCACATTTGGTCACTTCGAGCCAGGGATCGTGATTTGGTAAATTTTTGGTTTGGGCAGGGGACCAGAGTGTTCGTCCTAGTGAAGAAAAGGGTGAAAAATCGACCTGAGTGTTCGATATAATTGAAAACAACGTTGCTTCGACGAGAAATCGAGCAGAGTGTTCGATTTCTGAGTGCACGCGTACTGAAGGATTATCGATCGATCGGCGGAGGGGGCTAGCCAGACGCTACGTCACACAAGAGAAGCCGACGGACCCACAGCTGCAAGCGAGACAGCACCTGCAATACGAGGTACAGTATTGTCATTATGTGTTTGGAAACTGAGTTCCTTATATGTTATATGTTACCCTTGAATAAAATAACCTGTAAAAATGCCGAAAGCGTCTAAAGAAAGGTTAGAAAAAACACGTGATCCTATTGTATCGCAGTTAGATAATTTGGAGAGTTTTATTCAATATTGTACTGATAAATATGATAATTTAAAATTTAGAATTGCGCAAGCGGAAGGTTTATTATTAAAGTTTTTAGAAGTACAAATCGAGTTAGAATGTATTAAAAATGTTGATGTAGATGACCAGAATTTGAAAGATACTTTCGAGGAGAAATTTTATGAAGTTATTGGCTCTGCTAAATCATTAATAGAAGGGAGAAATAGTACTCCTGCAATTAATAATATTAGTACTCAGTCAACAGTCGAATCACAGGTTAAATTGCCAAGTTTGCAAATTCCTGATTTTTATGGAAATTATGAATCTTGGAACGGGTTTAAGAATTTATTTGAAGCTATAGTTCATAACAATACTGGTATTAGTAACGTGCAAAAACTATTTTATTTAAAGGGGGCCTGCAAAAAAGAAGCAAAACAAATTTTAAGTAGCATTGAATTAACCGATGAAAATTATAAGGTAGCTTGGGATTTATTAGAACAGCGATTTGATAATCCACGATTAACAGTTGACAGTTTGATTAAAAGTATATTTGATATCCCGAAATTGCAAAAGGAAAGTTTTGTAGGGTTACTCTCATTAACAGACACCTTAATTAAATCGTTGGGAGGTTTTAGCAATTTGAGTGTATTATCATCAAAAGGGGTTACCGTTGGCTAATCTCTCAAAATCAAACCTAACATAGCTACTTGGATACAATTGCCTGCCGACCAGCTCAGTACGAAGACGGCGTGTGACAGTTCTATGAACGAAATATGCAAAACGGGCGCCAACGGTATTTTTACCAAAATAAGCAAGTGTATCCAGGCAGTAGAACGAGAATCCGTAAACTCAGTAGCACAAACAATCTGAAAGAAAGCACAACTCAGACATCGGTAGCAGTAACAAATAATAAATAAACACAATAAAATATCACAGTATAATTGGCATTTAAAATATCACAATACAATCGACAAAGCATAACTCTTAATATGAATGCGTCACAATTTACCAATATCTGCATAACAACAAAAATAATGGTTGAGCGGACGTTACGGAAAATCAGAACTTAAATTGCCGCAAGCCGAGAAGCGGCAGCGCACACTCGCGAACGGACATGTCATAAAATAATTATCTAAATACAGTCTAAAGTACAACCTGTTAGCGGCTTCCGTCGAGCACTTTCAGCATGCTTATCAAGAGTCCAGGCGTGCTGAAGATCTCCCTGAGAACACGCAGCAAGCCAAGGTCGCACATCGAAGATAGCGGCGGCGACAGCTGCCTCCTCGAAATTCGGAAAAACTGCACACTCGAACTGAATTTCCCAAAACTGCTTATGTAGACAGATTTAACCAAGACTGAATTGCCCAGACAGATTACTCGAATTTTCGCCCACGGCTGCTTGTTCGAATTCCGCCCAAGACGGCTTGTTCGAATTCCGCCCAAGACGGCTTGTTCGAATTGTGCCCCAGACGGCTTGCTAAGGAAAACGAAATCCAGAATAAATGCATGCAACCCTTTGGTAAACGACCAACAAAATAAAACGGAACTTACCCCGGGTGAACTGGGCAAACGAGCATCGAAGGCTAGATGCGGCATGGCGTAGAATAAAATCTCACATGCTTCGCTTTGCAGCGAGGCCCCAAAGCTCCCATAACTAACAAAATGTAGCGGCAAGACAAAGCGGATCACCAAAGCCAGCATAAAACATCTTCGCCGCGTTCCGCCAAACCAAAAGGGACGCGCTCAGCCAAAAGAATGCGGCCTCGAGAGAGCTCCGACCTCAACGCAGTCGAGCAAGGCCAAAATCATGCCTGAACGATAACGATAACAGCCCCACAGAAATCGCAAATTAACGAAGGCGTAAAACTAGCAATGCAGAACTACAGGGAGTAACAAAATAACCGTAACAACTCCCCCCTTACCAGAACAGAAAAATTTCGCAGAAATTTTTCTACGCTAAGATCAATAATACGCACATTCGCTCAGCCAAGGACGACAAAGTTGATCAAAAACCAGATGAAAAATCTCAACCATAATTACAATAGAAAACCCAAACCCACACCACAATACAGCAACTGCCCGTGAAGACGGTAGTGACTCCAGGAGAAGCCCGAGACCAGATCAACCCCACGACAGGGATCGAGACTGCTCGTCGCTGCTGGATCTAAACGCTGCGCCGGTGAACAGTCCCGTAGCAACCCATCGCAAAGAAGTTCCAGCCCCAAGAACTCCCCAAAATCACCCCATATCTTCACGAGTACCCCCCCCTGACAACTTCCTAAGAAAACAAAACCCGAGGCGAAAGCAAACCCCCACAGTCAAGGCACTGCGAAACCGAAAACCTCCAAGAAACCCTTCCCACGAACAAACCACAAACCCACCCCCAAAGATATACGAAACCCAAAGGATCACAACACACAACACCTACAAACACATCACATCCCCAAGTGGAGATCTCACTAGAAGTCTATCAACAACCGAAACAGTGCACGCAGACAGCAGTCCCCACCAGATTCAACTCAACAACAAGGCGTAGTGCCTCACACAACAATAAGCTCTACAGCAAATCCAAAATCCGGAACGTGCCAAAAGTACCAAAACCAAATACCAAATCGAACTACTGCCAACAAACTACTTCAGCGCTGATAAGGGAGAAACTAGATGAAATAATTCCCTAAAGTGACCTGCCCTACAAATGCCCAACCAACCTACAATACCTCACACAAAATTCAACAACAGCTGGAATAACCAATCACAGCAGCAGATCATACCAAAGACTTCATTCGGCAACAAAGGCTCAAAAGGAAACTAAAGAACAATGACTCGGAAACAGATGCAGGTCCCACAAATCCGGAACGAGCCGTACTCTAAATGAGTAAACGAAACCGTTCTCCATCTCCAAGCACGCCCAAAAGCGAAACCACAACAAAGATTCGAGACTCACTTGTGGATCGAAATCCGCGTGAGCGATATGGATACCGTAACAACAACAAAAAAAAACAACACAATACGCATAGCTGAAGGCAACCATACAACAACAGCTAAGCCACCAAAATCCCAAAAGGTATCCAACAAAACCCAACAAGCTAACTCAAACCTACACTAAAGCGAAAGATGAACTTCACTCGACACGAATGCAAGTCGAACCACACAATAAACCCAACTGCTAACTGCAAGCTACTCCAGTGTTATTATAGGAAGAACTAGATGAAATAGCTCCCTACAGTGACCTTCCCTGCAATGCCCTACCAACCTACCCTAGCGGTATAAGAGGAGAAAAACAAGATGAAAGCGTTTCCTAATAGTGACCTACCCTACAAATTCCCAACCAACCACCCTACACTAGGAGCCCAAACGCGAAACGAAAGCAAAAAGCAAGAGACTAAAGAAAACGAAAAGGACAGAGGCTTCGCGAAAGAGTCGGGTCCCAACTAATCCGACATAAGTCGACCCTCCAAAAGGGCAACAGAGACCGTCCGCAATCGCCAAACATGTCGAAAGCGACACCAAACGCGGGACGAACCTTACTGTGGAAAATAATCCGCATAAGCGTCATGGATGCCCAAAAACAAAAAAAAAACAAAAAAAACTCACAGCAGCACGATAGCTGAACTTCACTAAAAAAATACCAAAATTGCTGACAGACACGACAACTGGCATCAAACGGCCAAATCCGCCTAAAGCGGAGAACGTCACGACAGCATACCAAAGGGGCATCCAAACAATCCAACAAGCTAAGCTCGCCCTACGCAAAAGCAAATGCAAACACAAGGGAAAACTAAAAGGAGAGGGAAAAAAAAGGAACCAACAGATAAGAGTGATAAGAAACGGCTTGAGAGGAAAATTTGCGAAACAAAACCCCTTAAGCATATCCACTTCAAACCACCATACTCACAATCATTCCAAAAGGGGAAGAAAGAAAATGAAATGAAAAAAGCCAGCAATTAATAAACGCACCAAACCAACTAAAAAGATGGTTTGAGAGATCATACAAATCCGCATAAGCGAATCTCCCAAACACACCAACACGAACCAGTATCCTAATCAACGAACCAGAAGATGACAGAGCCAACTAAGAAGAACTGCACCAAATCCAAACTACGAAGATGGCCTGAGAGATCATAAAAATCCGCATAAGCGAATCCCTCAAACTCACCAACATCGACCCAAAATCCCAATCATCAATCGAACAGGAAAGATAAGAAACAAACAAATAAGCCGCGCTAATCCAACTGAAGGACGGCCTAAGAATCTCGCAAAGCAAACTCCCCCCAAACACATTACCAACACACTCCTAACAGGGTCAGCACCTCAACAGGAAAAGTCAAAAGGAAAACAACAACTTCCACAAAGGAAGGACGACAAAACAGGAAGAAAAACTCAAGCATACTAACTTCGCAGAACCTCAAGAACACGCAACCAATCGAAACCGAGACCATTCAGAAACTCCACTTACCAAAGCATACTCTTGCAACAAATCCCAACATACTACCTAAATTCACAACGTAACCAATCAATCGCTCAAACGAAACAAAAAAAAATAAAAAAAAACAACGAACAAGGGCTCCAAAGCAACTTGAGAAATGAACTTGGGCAACACAACAACACATTGCAAAATGTGCACACTACCTGGCTACCTCGGAAGCTGATCTCGCAGAAGATTCACCAAAACAAACGCACAGTACACCACAATAAGTAGCAGCCATCAAAAATACCAATCAATCACAGAGGCGAAAAACCAAATCAAAAAGAGAGGTGAAAAACCTCCACAATCAACGATCTAAAGTGACAAAAACTTGGCTACTACAACCAGGTATAAAGCACAACGCTAGCACACTCGAGCGATACGGAATGAGCTCAACAAAAGTTACTTCTACAACAAAACGTTATTGACATCAACTCCCGAAATTTAAATTTTGTATCGCACGTAATGATTTTCCAACGACACATGCATGATCAAATATAGATAGTTAAAAATTCTATACTACTTAGCCTAGCATGCACAAATAGCAAAACATATTAAAATTAGACACTGCATCATATAAAAATGCTGGCAAAAATATCATACATAATTTGTTACTGCACCAATTTATCATATCAAAATTTCAAACAAGTGCCGAGGCACATTTACAAAAAAAACACGCCACCACATTGGGCGCCATAAATCTTATTATCATCAAAAGGGGTTACCGTTGGCTAATCTCTCAAAATCAAACCTAACATAGCTACTTGGATACAATTGCCTGCCGACCAGCTCAGTACGAAGACGGCGTGTGACAGTTCTATGAACGAAATATGCAAAACGGGCGCCAACGGTATTTTTACCAAAATAAGCAAGTGTATCCAGGCAGTAGAACGAGAATCCGTAAACTCAGTAGCACAAACAATCTGAAAGAAAGCACAACTCAGACATCGGTAGCAGTAACAAATAATAAATAAACACAATAAAATATCACAGTATAATTGGCATTTAAAATATCACAATACAATCGACAAAGCATAACTCTTAATATGAATGCGTCACAATTTACCAATATCTGCATAACAACAAAAATAATGGTTGAGCGGACGTTACGGAAAATCAGAACTTAAATTGCCGCAAGCCGAGAAGCGGCAGCGCACACTCGCGAACGGACATGTCATAAAATAATTATCTAAATACAGTCTAAAGTACAACCTGTTAGCGGCTTCCGTCGAGCACTTTCAGCATGCTTATCAAGAGTCCAGGCGTGCTGAAGATCTCCCTGAGAACACGCAGCAAGCCAAGGTCGCACATCGAAGATAGCGGCGGCGACAGCTGCCTCCTCGAAATTCGGAAAAACTGCACACTCGAACTGAATTTCCCAAAACTGCTTATGTAGACAGATTTAACCAAGACTGAATTGCCCAGACAGATTACTCGAATTTTCGCCCACGGCTGCTTGTTCGAATTCCGCCCAAGACGGCTTGTTCGAATTCCGCCCAAGACGGCTTGTTCGAATTGTGCCCCAGACGGCTTGCTAAGGAAAACGAAATCCAGAATAAATGCATGCAACCCTTTGGTAAACGACCAACAAAATAAAACGGAACTTACCCCGGGTGAACTGGGCAAACGAGCATCGAAGGCTAGATGCGGCATGGCGTAGAATAAAATCTCACATGCTTCGCTTTGCAGCGAGGCCCCAAAGCTCCCATAACTAACAAAATGTAGCGGCAAGACAAAGCGGATCACCAAAGCCAGCATAAAACATCTTCGCCGCGTTCCGCCAAACCAAAAGGGACGCGCTCAGCCAAAAGAATGCGGCCTCGAGAGAGCTCCGACCTCAACGCAGTCGAGCAAGGCCAAAATCATGCCTGAACGATAACGATAACAGCCCCACAGAAATCGCAAATTAACGAAGGCGTAAAACTAGCAATGCAGAACTACAGGGAGTAACAAAATAACCGTAACAAGTGTTCAAACAGAAAATTGGGGTCCTTTGCTTATATTTGTTATTAGTCAGAAGTTGGACAATGTAACTTTAAGAACATGGGAAGGGGTAAATAATCCAAAGCAGATTCCAACGTTAGCATCCTTTAAGGAGTTTTTACAGAATAGATGTGACTTCTTGGAAGGGTTAAAGAGTTCATTAGGCGATTCACATGGAGAAAAAAGAACTAAGTCTGTATTTGTTGCGGCAGATGAAAGGTGTACAATTTGTCAAGGTACCCATAAAATTTATAAACGTGAAAAGTTTAAAAAGATGTCTAGGCAGACAAAAGAAAGCGGTATTGTTGAACAGAGGTTGTGTTTCAATTGTTTGAATCCGGGCCATAACGCAAGAAATTGTAAAAATCGGGGGTGTTTTAAATGTGGTAGATTACATAACGTGTTGTTGCATGATTATGAAGAAAGTGTAGCACCTGCTAATGCGGACAACAGGGGCGACGATCAAGTAGCTTCTTGTATTAATAATAGGGAACACAATGCGGAAGTGGTCACACAAAGTGTTGACAATGCGGCAAACGGAATAACGACTAACGTTTGTAATATGGGGGCATATTCTGCCAACACGGAAGATATTTGTTTATTGCCGACGGCAATCATATATGTACAAGCAGCTAATTCGGAATGGTTTGAGCTTAGAACTTTATTGGACAGCGGAGCTATGTCAAATTTTATATCGGAAAGGGCCATGCAAATATTAAATTTAAGCGGAAAGAAAGTTGATGTAAAAGTTACGGGAATTTCAGCGAAAACATCTGAAATAGACAAATTAGTAAACATTAAAATTAGATCCAAGTTTTCAGACTTTGAGAAAAGAATTTGCTGTCTAGGATTAAAACAACTTACTGCTGCTATTAATAATAATAATAATAATAATAATAATAATAGTCTTTATTAGCCAATAGTAAACATAATAATAAAAGTATTACAGAGTAACAAACAGAAAAAAAGGCTAAAAGGCGCACAGTCAGAAGAGCTGGGAGGTCTTCTGTTCTTCCCTGCGAACCGCTGTTCGATGTATGAAGGCTCTAAGATTTAGTTTAGTTTCCAAGTATTACATGTACCTATCCTAGATTGATCTCACCCGATTGCTTCAGCTGGAGGAGGCTCTTGAATTGTTTTTTAAAAGATTGGTAAGAGGTAGCTACAATGCTGTTAAGTCCACCGTTACACGCATGCACAATATTGTATGAAAATGATCTTTCAAACATAGAAGATTTATGCATTGGAGGAGTCATTAAACCTTTGTATCTTAAGTTAAGATTGTGGACATCTGTGCGAAATGATATACGTTCATATAAGTACCCAGGATTTTTCGTAGTGACAATCTTATAGTATAAACATCCTGCATGTAGTTTACGCCGATTAGACATATTTAGCCAATTCGTGTCAGAGAGTTTATGAGAAATTCTCTCTCTTTTTCTGATGCCATGGATAAATCTGAGACATGAATTTTGCACTCGCTGTATCCTATTAGCGTCAGCATTGTCCAAACAGCTATAATATACTACATCACAAAAATTGAAATGCGACAACACTAAAGAATCACACAGCAAAGTCCTCATCCTCTTATCCAAAGCATCTTTATTCGAGTAGAGAATTTTTAGGTTGCCATAAGCTTTTTGATAAGAGATATTGAAGAATTCGTGAAAATACAGTTTACCCCTTTTTACCCCCTCAGGGGTAGAATTTTAAGTTCCCTTAAACCGCTTTCTAAATATTTTAAAAATACATCTATATGCCAAAAAAGAATGCTCTACCTCAATAAACATAGGGGATACGAAGGGTTTTTTAATTCCCCCCGAATCTAGCTTTGCACTTTTAGGGGTTGATTAGGGCAAAATCCTGAAATGTATTTTAAACACTTATATTGGATACCTATGCAAGCAAACGCTAAGTCGATATCTTATAGGGTTTAAGATATATTGACGAATTCGTGAAAACACAGTTTACCCCTTTCCACCCCGTTACGGGTAAAATTTTAAATTCCTTTACTTCGCTTTCTAAATACTTTAAGAATACATCTATAGGCAAAAAAAATAATGCTCTAGCTCAATAAACATAGGAGATACGAAAAGGTCTTTCATTCACCTCGAATCTAGATTTGCACTTTTAGGGGTTGATTAGGGCAAAATCCTGAAATGTGTTTTTAAATACTTATATTGGATACGCATGCAAGTAAACACCAAGTCGATATCTCATCGGGTCTAAGAGATATTGCGGAATTCGTTAGAACACTGTTTACCTCTTTGCACCCCCTGAGTGGTAAAATTTTAAAATCCCTTAAAACTCTTTCTAAGTATTTTAAGAATACATCTATATGCCAAAACGGAAATGTTCTAATTCAATAAACCTAGGAGATACAAAGGGTGCTTTAATTCACCCCGAATCCAGATTTGTACCTTTAGGGGTTGATTACGGAAAAATCCTAAAATATGTTTTTAGACACTTCTATTGGATACCTGTGCAAGTAAACACCAAGTCAATATGTCATCGGGTCTAAGAGATATTGAGGAATTCGTGAAAACACTGCCTAATAATTTTAAGAATACATCTATATGCCAACAAATAACGTTCGAACTCAATAAACATATGAGATACGAAGGGTTCTATAATTCACCCCGAATGCATATTCGCACCTTTAGGGGTTGATTACGGCAAAATCCTGAAATACGTTTTTAGGTGTTTGCATTGACAATCTTTGCAACTAAACACCAAGTGGCTATCCCATTGGGTCTAAGAGATATTGAGGGACCCTTGAAAACACATTTTACCCCTTTTCACCCCCGTAGGGGTAGAATTTCAAAAAATTCTTTTTAACCCATTTTGTTGTAAAATGGAACTCACAGCGAAAAAATCTAATAATTTTGACCCCCTTACCCCTTTTCAGTTTTTCCTCCTTTTACTCCTCTAGGGTTAAAATTTTCCAATTCCGTCACACCCCTTTTTAAATATTTTAAAAATACATCTATATGCTAAAAAAGAATGTTCTAACTCAATAAACATGGCAGATAGGAAGAGTTCTTTAATTCACCCCCAAACCAGATTTGCACCTTTAGGGGTTGATTAGGGCAAGATCCTAAAATACGTTTCTAGGTATTTGCATAATCTTTGCGAGCAAACACCAAATCGATATCTTATCGGGTGTAAGAGATATTGAGGAATTCGTGAAAACACATTTTACCCCTTTTCATCCCCTTAGGAGTCGAATTTCAAAAAAGTCCCTTCTCAGCATTACCTTACGTAACAAATTGAACCTTCCACCCAAATTTTAAGTTCGTAGTAGCAGCGGTTACGGCTCTGCGTTGATTAGTCAGGGTTGTGACTTTCCTTTATATGTATAGATAAGTTTGTTCTAACAGTCGGGAGACAAAAAATCTGTTTAATTAACCCAAATCTCTATCTCTTACTTTTTTTAAAATTCCCATGGTCAACATGCTGTTTTGGCGCGCTGTATGTCTGTTGGCTTTTTATTTTGCATAAACTTAATATGCTGATAATTGCTTCAGATTAATATAGTAAAAGTAAAAACCATAATATCTGAAATGAACGAAAAGAAGCGTAAAGGGAACTTAAAAGAGCATGGGGTAATTCAAAAAAATTAATCAAGATAGTCACTGATATGCTTGCAGTAGCGAGTATACATAGCGTGTGGTGGTTAGAAGTGATTAAAAGGGAAGTTAGTACCAAGGCAAAGAGCTTAAACTTATTTACGAATGTTTGAAAAAATTTCAACCTCCTCCAACTTTTGTTTTCAAAAACACATTTTCTTTTAGATTGGATAGCTTGTATGGCGCCATTAACTTTGCTGTAAATGAAAACACATATTTTTCGGTAATTAGATATAACAAAAAGTACAACCTCTAATTTGGAATGGGATGGATGTATATAAAAAAATCAAATTGCCTGCCAGGCAAATATTTTTTATGAATAAGACAGTTACATTTTATCAACTACTTAGAAATAAATTTAATTGACAAACTTGTTTCAGCTCAAGAAATTGCATTCAGCCAAGATATCAATGGGCGATATGTTTGTCTGAAATGCAACTCTACTTATAAGCACAAGCAGCACGTCGTTAGCCATCTTAGACACGAATGTGGCATAGAACCGAAATTTGCATGCCGTGATTGTGGCCATAAGTTTAAATACGAACGACACCTTAAACTGCATCTGAGAATGAAGCATCCTTGAGGAGTTCAAGCTGTAGCATCCAATCAATTGATTAATCATATTTTATTTGTTGATGTAATACACTAATATAAAAGAAAATATAAGTACTTGTTCACATACTATACCTATGTTTCTTTTGTGGCTCCCATATAATATCAGTTGTACATAGTTCATTTTCTCATATATCGTGGTAATGGTAGATGCAAACTAGATATATAGTGTGTCTGACAGCATTAACATAAAAAGTTCAGTAATTTTTGTTAGAAATGAAAATGAAGTAACACCGTAAACGACAATAAGTGCCTTAATGATTTATATGGCTATATTTATTTGTTATACACGCGTTATTTATTTCGCTAGATTTATGTACTCACGGGTTTATTTATATGGCAGTTTTACGCGCTTCGAGCTGGATTAGAAGTGCCTGTTATTTTCGCTGCCCTTATTTATATCGCTGGGTGATTCATTCCGGAAGCGTCTCGACCCTTCCGGCAACGCTGACGTGTCACACGTATTAATCACCGAGGCCGCTGACTCATCCGTCGCACCTGGCTCCAAGGTCGTTTCTTGAAGTTCTGGAATGTTCTGATGCGATCCTGCCCGAAGGTCGTTACAATATTTTTTACTAGCGTTCTGCACCCAAATTGGGCGCGAAATAATTAATTTAATGCATTTTGTACAAGAGTGGTCCATTTTGTGTGTCGAGTTAATTTTGAGGTTAGAAAATCCACATAAAAAAAGTCAATTATAAAAATTTGAAAACCCTACTACTGGTTTACCTGCGCCACCCTGAGTCGATTGACACCAAAATCAGCCATTTCGGCCCACGGGTTCGCTCTCAAAGTGGCGTCAAGCAAGCAAGCAAGCAATGAAAATTATTATGTCGGATTTTAGAAATAAACCATTGGCATACCATTTATTTCTTCAAAAATATCGAAGTCAATGCCCGTATGGACGCCACTGTTAAAGCTGAAAATGATTTTTTCTTGAAAAATATGCAGCTTTATTAACTGTCGCTAGCGCTACATACTAAATATCACTGAAATTTCTCAAGCGGTTTCGAAAATATTAATTAATTTCCATTTTTCTCCTAAAACTCTAACACTCCGTATTTTCGTAACGGAACATTTTTGGACCATAGTTTATAAAGCAAACTATCATTAATTTTTCATGTAGATTCACACCCTTAAATATTCGCATATCATTAAGGAGCACCCTTTATACGTTTACAAAAAAAAAGTTTAATACTTCCACTTCTGTTCAAATTTCTCTTTAATGTAAATTTTTATAGAGGAATATATGTTTTCTGAAAACTGTTTTGCTTCAGATTATAATATTGCCCCTACAATAAATCAAAAAGTGAAACGGTACTGGCTCTGCCACATTTGTGGAAATATTTTTACTTTGGTAGCAAAAATATCTAGGCATTTTAAAACTAGTAACTACAGGGGTATGCAATTGAAATACGCATTCTATGTTTGTCCCAAAGATTTCACTTGTAGTCGTACCTAAAAGACACATCTATTAGCGACTCATCGCATAGGATACATTTCATAATTTAAGTGAAATTCAAAGTATTTTTAAATTGTTGCAAAGACTATCGATCTCTTCATTAGCAAAGCGCTATTTTAAGTTAAATGTGTCGTAAAATTTTTACGATGGTTAGTTTATAAAAGAGAGTGCCTTGTGTTATGAAAGAGCTATTGTAAATATACAGGGTGTTTGGTAAAGAATGGGACACCGATTAGTCATAGATTCTTTACGTTATAATAAATCGATGAAACCTAATATACCTTAGTACAATGTCCCTTCAGTAAGAAGTTATAGAGCCTTGAAGTTCAATTTTTTATTTTTTATTTTTTTGTTAATTTCCACAAATGTAGATATATCGACCTTAAATCCAGTATACATGCTTACTATTATGTACTGCACTAATAAAAGAAATTTCATACATTAGACTTGACTGTAAGAGGCACTTTACCAATCTTTGAAAACTTTTTTAACTCTAACTTCGTTATCTGTAAGATTTTTTGAAATTTTAGGTTATTACCTGAAAGAGAATTAAAAATCACAAAAATAATGTACTCTTAGTTCTTAAGTTTAAAAGCAACCGTTTACCTTAAAATGCCCTTCAAAGGTCATCTAGTAAAAAACAATGATAAAATATTTATTAATGGCATTATTCTCCGATGCTGAAAGGTTCGTTATGTCGCAGTATTTTCGTAAGCACAAAAGACGAAAAACTGATGTCACCAACATCATTAATTGATTTCTTGTTGTTGTTTACTAGATTACAATCATTACCATTGTTGTTATGATCATGACTACTTGATAATTGCATGTCTTAATGACAATCAAAAACATTTGATAAGAATTTTAAGGTAAACGGTTGCTTTTACGCTTACGAACTAAGAGTACATTATTTTTGTGTATTTTAATTGTCTTTCAGATAATAACCTAAAATTTAAAAAAATGTTATAGATAACGAAATTAGAGCTAAAACTGTTTTTAAAGATAGGTAAAGTGCCCCTTACAGTTAAGTATAGTTTTTAATTTTTTTCTATTAGTTCAGTACATAATAGTAAGTACACTTCTGTGCAATAAAATTAAGCACACACGGCTTTGTTGCATTTATTAATAGGGTTTTATTTTTGAAAGGTCTTAGTTCTGGTCTTTTAATAAAGGTGTTATTTTCAAGTTATGGTGTTTTATCATTTATTGAAACTGCTGCTAAGCAATTAATATAGATCCGAATTACACAAATTAGAATATTGTAAAAAACAGCCTATATGGCCTTAGAAAAAAGTAACTATTCTATAATTGAAAATATATTTTATCATCTATTCTACCGTTATAGTATGACAAGGTTTAAGTAATGAGATCCGGAGGTAGCTATTCGATACCGCTTAAAACATTTAAAACAACATCCACAAAGTATGTCAACATAACAGAAATTATAAGGTCAACAAACGTGCTCCTATCAATTCACAGAGCGGCAGCTGTTTGAGGCAATTCGTCATAGGGCCCAAACCTACAATTACAGGTGAAAATGCTGATGCTGCAGATCTAGCTATCACAGTTTCAGTGTAACGGAGGGGCTAAACAACGTTGTAGCCGAAGCAGTGGTTAAACCCCGTGCTGTAATCGCCTTATTTATAAACACTAAAATGTAATGAGATCAGAGCGTAAAGGCAACCAACGCGCCTATAAAACAAATGTGCAATCTTGGTTATTGAAAAGTACGGACGTTCTTGCATTCTCGCAGGCCATGTTTAGACATATCGATTGCAGTTGGAGCCTTTTTTTTGGGTGATTTCGGTTACTTCATGCAGTTTTCTACAAAAACAGCAGAGAATAGCATAACTAAGTACATATACTCAACATTAACTTTAAGAGCCTACTGTTACCTGAAAAGGTTAAAATAAAAAAACTTGGGACTAAATTTCAACCTGCAAAATATAGTTAGAACTCACAATTTTAGAAGATATTTTTCTGTGGACATTTACAAGAAAAACAAATGGATATGTGGATGTGATACATGCTCTGTTTTTTCCATTATGAAATAAACGATCGTGTGTCGTTTTTAACACTTACATACATTTTTTGTTGAGTTTTGAATACTTTTTGTTCTGTGCACATTCCTTTTGGATTATTAAAATTAAAAATTATTACTATATTTGACGGATTGTACGTCATTATTTTTTGCTTAGTAATTGTTAAAAATGCCTCCACTGGCAACTACACAATATTTTTTTATACTTAAACATAGCGTAAGTTGATGATAAAAACATTATGTTAACCATAATATACGAAAATGTTAATATAACTTTGTTTGACATGAAAATGATCAACAAGCAGATGTTTCATTTTTGTCCCAACTGTAGCAAGAGATATCACACCTGAAGTGGGAATGCGGAGAAGATTGGCAGTTCCCTTGTTCATTATGCAGTTGTCGTTTTACTTACAAAGCTGACATGGAAAAACACTTAACCAAAAATCATAAGACAATAGAATAACCAATATTTTGTATCAGCCAATAAAATCCGTAAATATTTTAAATATTTGCAAAGGTAGCTTAATAGCTAGCAATTAGCTTTCAAGAAGGTCATTAAACCGGTTTATAAAATAGATTAGCAGGTCTGCTTAGAGAAGAAAAAAATAATATTGTGCGCCTTGTGGTAAACAACACTTGGTGTCAACAGTTTTCAGGCAGAATACACTCTAATGTTACCAAAATGACAACCGGGACTGTGTTCTCTGATACACGGTTGACTGACATTCTTGGTCGGCCATCCGTTTGAGATCGTTTCACTGGCAGCCAGGGTGCGTGTCCATGCAACCATAAATATAGAATATATATTTTTAATCATACCAGAGCAACTGTTATGTATATATACATTATTTCTACTAACAATATAGTATCTACTGCACTAAATTAGTTAATTTCAACATTTTTCTAAGCAAATGTAATTTGAGTAATCCCATTTACAGATTCTTCAAATGTAGGAGTTATTGTCACTGCTGTAGATGAAGTTCACGAAGAGGTCTTTTCATGTACAGCATGTTATAAGAAGTACAAGTATAAAACATCATTGTCTCGACACTTACGCTACGATTGTGGAAAGGATCCCCAGTACACATGCAAGCTTTGCGGGCACAAAACGAAACATAAAAGTAATATGCTCGCTCACTTAGGAAAACACAAAGACTACTTTGATGGCAAAGTGTGCACCAATTTTGACGCTTACATAGGTTTAGCATGATGCAACAATATTTGTGATTTGTATCTTTTAAGTATTTTGCTGCAAAAAATCATTTAAATACTCTGTTAAACTGTGCACAGAAAACTATAAATATTTATGTAGTTATATTAGTGTAAACATTGTTTAATGTTATTATGTTAAGTAAAGGTCTTATAAGTCACTGCGTTATATACAACAACCATACTCAATAGTTGAATGTATATAATTATTTTTAAAATGCGTTAGAATTTTAAAGATATGTTACAGAAATATTTATGTTAGTAAGTTATAACGTAATGTGTACTCAATTTATAACATGGCAGTTTTAATAATTTTTCCTCTTTTTTAAGTTCCCCAATAAATTTTAGTGTAGAAGTAGAACTCTCACAGATATTTTAAGAGATTGAGCATGGCAGGTCAGCGGAAGTTTTGTGTATCTGCAATGTTTCCTGAGTTTCCAACTTATGGATGTAAACATGAGCCATACAATTAAGTAAAACTGCTTGCTTGTATACTTATTAAAAGACAAATATTCATTTTAGGTTCTGTTTTAATAAGTATAATATTCCAATAATATAGACGATCGCCGACTTTAAGTAGAGAACTGCACACAAAGAAGAAGATGTGTTTTTTTTAATAAATCAATCAAATATTTGTTATTTGATTATAATAGTGAGATCAGGATTGTCACCTGTCCGATTTTTTACCGGTAGTCCCACGTCTTGGTGCAGTGACTGTCAGGACAATAAATGTTCTGATTTTGAATTTTAAGGCACAAAGTTTCAAAGAGTACAGTTAGAAAATCAAGTACTTTATAATTTTCATCAAGAACATTTAAAATTTATTTTATTGCTTTGAGTTTACCGTAGAGAAAACTCTTGTACAAGGCATTTTGTAAGAATAAATAATGCAATATTAATTAATAATGATTTTCTATACATATTCTGAGTATTTGTATGTATGTTAACTACTTAAACTACATTTCTTCTCGTTTTTTATTTGTTCCTCACTTGTAAACATCAATTTATCAAGTCACTGTATTCACCTTGAAAATGTTTCTTAACTGTTTAGTCTGTAAATTTTTTACTGGCTAGCCAGTAAAATTTTACAAGCGTGCTCATAGATAAATCTTCTTCATGTACCATCTCCATTTCGGAGGTTGGCTATCATCATTGCTATTTTAACTTTGAAAGCTGCGGCCTTAAATAAGTCAGATGACGTGACATTAAACCATTTTCGCAGATTCCTAAGCCGGGATATTCTTCTCCATCCAATAGATCTTTTTCCTTGGATTATGAGTTGCAGAATCTCATACTTTGGACCTCTCATGATCTGGCCTAGATATTGCAATTTTCTTTTTTTCACTTCCTGTAGGATCTCTACTCCTTTCTCCATTCTTCTCAGAACCTCTACGTTGGTCACATGTTCTGTCCATGATATTCTTAACATCCTACGATAGGCCCACATCTCGAAGGCTTCTAATTTCCGCTCACAATACACGTTGAGGGTCCAAGCTTCCACACTATACAAAAGGACTGGTAACACATAACATTTGAGCATCCGAGTTCTCAGGTTCAGGCTCAGATCGCGACTACAGAGTAATTTCTTGATCTTCACAAAAGATGCACGGGCTTTCTCAATGCGGATCTTTATTTCTGAACAATAATCCGCGGAACAGTTGACATTTGTACCTAGGTAGTCATACCTCTGGACTCTTTCTAGCCTTTCACCTTCCACATACAGATGTTCATTGGGCACTTCAGTTTTGGTAACAATCATGTACTTGGTCTTCTTAACATTGAGTGTCAGACCATATTCTCGACTGACTGTGGTGACCTTATTCAACATGTTCTGTAGGTCTTGTAAGTTTTCAGCGAGAAGTACTGTATCGTCTGCATAACGCAGATTGTTCAGTGGAGTGCTGTTAACTCGTATTCCACCGGCAACATTTTCGAGAGCTTTGGTGAAGATTTCCTGTGAGTAAACGTTGAAGAGGAGTGGTGAAAGGACACATCTTTGTCTGACTCCTCGCTTGATTTCCACTGCTTTCGTCAGTTCAGATTGGACGCGAACAGATGCACTTTGATTTAGATACAGTTTTACTATTACTTATTTGTATGTCTCGTGTGTCGAGGTGTTTTCGTTCCAGTGCTTCTATTAGTTGCTTGTGTCTCACTTTATCAAATGTCTTGTTGTAATCAATAAAACAGGCGTATGCGTTTTGGTTGACATCAAGACATCGCTGTATCAAGACATTGTAGGCAAACAAAGCTTCCCTTGTGCCTAACCCATTTCTAAAGCCAAACTGAGTATCTGCTATGTTCTCTTCCAACTTCTTATTCATAGATAAATGATAGCGTGCAAAGCCAGAGCTGTCTTCCTTAGTATGTGTCATATTGATGAGTTTAGTTGCTTGCCAGTTTGACATTGTGAATAAATGGTAAATTTATAGTTATCTACAAGTGAAGAACAAATAAAATATTCAACGATACACGCAAGGTAACGGGTTTTACTGGCTCAAGAAGGTGACTGGCTCGCCAGTCATATCCTTCTATTCGCCAGTAAAAACCCTCTTACCAAACTAGTAATGTTAAATACTATAACAAGTTAGAGACGAAAGTTGTTGATTTTTTACAAGTTAGAGACGACCGTACCTTGTTAGAAACTTGCCTACCACAATCAGAAATAAGCAACAATTTTGTTGAATTACTTTATTAAACTTTCAAATAATATTTAGCAATAATTATAAATTATTATTAACATTTGAAAACTCAATTTTATTACTATCATAAATATTAAAGGTGATGGAGCAATTATGATTTCCATAAATACTAAATTTTTCAAAACCATCATGACTTGATCCCGCACATTCTGAAGATTCTGTTGAAGCAAGTGGCATGGTATTCGGACATTCACTAATAGCATTGTTAACAGCAAACATTTTTTTGGACATTGAAATTTTGTTGTTAATGGAGTCGTCCACATAACTGGTGGCAATAGCCGTTGACTTCCATCAACCTGCTCGTTTCAATGTCAAAATATCGCCACCCGCATCGACAACCATGGTGGCTCCGGTCCGACGAAAAGTATGGCCAGTATACAATTCCGGGTCTTTTAATCCTAAATACTTTGCAATTTTCTTCTTGTAAAATGCTACCATCGCGACTTTACAAGCACTTTGTTTTTTAATAGATACTTTCTTTATTAATTACTAATATAAACTTTTAGGATTTTCAGCAAGAGGAAATAAAAAGTTGCACGCGGCTCGCTTGCAATTAGCCTTTATTGCAAGCGAGCCACGTACGTTTTATTTCCTCTTGTTGAAAATCCTAAACACTCGTATTAGTGATTAATAAAGGATGTATCTGTTGCAGTCGGATTCCAAAAACCGTCAGTTTGCAAAATGCCCGTCGTTTTCTAAAACGCTTTTAAAAAACAGATCGTTTTACAATTGGACTGAAATTTTCAGTCAGTTTGTAAACCGACAATGCGACAGGTCGTGTTCCGCTGTTTACAAACTGACCAGAAATTTCCGTCCGATTGTAAAACGATCTGTATTTTAAAAGCATTTTAGAAAACGTCGGGTAGTTTGCAAACTGACGGTTTTTGAAATCCGACTGCGACATATCTATTAAAAAATAAGGTGCTTGTAAAGTTGCGATAGAAGCACTTTACAGGCACCTGGCCTGTAAAGACTCATTTACCGGTCAGTTCAGACGACAGTAAATGATCGTTTAACAAGTCAAGAGGAAATAAAATACTATATTTCTATTACGATTGTAAAAAAATATTGTTTGTAACACGAGCAAAATCGTTAATTATATACCAAGGACATTTTTATGCTTGAGGTCAGTGGGTGGTGCATACAGAATGTTACGTTTTACTAGAATTTGTAAATAACCTAAATAAGGGATTAGAAAGCTTATAGTCATATTGAAATGAAGAGATTTTTTAACGTAGTTAGTGCCACGGATTCTGTCATGTAAAGTTTCAAATTTGTATGGAAGCAATTGTGTAGTTATATAAGGTAAAACCGGGTAACTTTGACACATCTTCAAAAAAAAATTTTTTTTTGGTTCCATATCAACTTTAAAGGTGCGGTTTTTTGGGAATAGATAGAGTAGTTCA
Organism: Agriotes lineatus; assembly: GCA_940337035.1. Taxonomy (NCBI): domain Eukaryota; kingdom Metazoa; phylum Arthropoda; class Insecta; order Coleoptera; family Elateridae; genus Agriotes; species Agriotes lineatus. The sequence goes on along the minus strand of OW679199.1, from coordinate 282,016 downwards.
TTACCAACCTTCATGCAAGTTTTAATTAACTCGCCATTTGGTATATCAAAGCAGTGATTTTTTTTTTAAAACATTACAAAGTGTCAATGTTTACCGACCTTCTGGAAACATTGACACCTCCACTAAACTCTACTGTCTGTCAGTTTTATGAAGGTATACGGTAAGTTTGACACAAAATTATTATTTTTATACACTTTTTAATATTTTATTGGAACATAAGTACACTCTTAACATTGAAATTTTAAGTAATACATTAAAGGAAAGAATATAAGTAATACTTAAGAATTAGTAAATTATTAGTGGGTTTTGTGTTTTAGATAAGAAATGGTAGTTGAATGTGTGTAATCCTCTGCGAATATGAGGTGCTGGCAAAACCGCAATTATGTCTTCTCTCAGAACCGCAGCCTCGTCAACCACATTAGGATAAACAAACGATTTCAGTTTTTTTCTTAGAAATTTCACCATAATTTGATCGCCATTTACATGCAATTGCAATACTTTGCCTACATAGTGTGCAGGTTCCTTGTTCCCATGTTTACTCACTCTTTCAGTTTCAGGTCGATGCTTCACAAGAACCCAAGAATCTATCTCGGGAGAACCACATACGTTCTCAGTTTGCTCAATTGGATTGGAGTCGCTCTCTTCCTCTGTAGTAATATCATTGGTAGAGTCATTAAGCTGTAGACTTGCTTCACTCTCTGAACTACTCTGTTCAAGTATTAACTTTTGTTTCTTTTTAGGCTGTTTTTTCATTTGTTTTCTTTCTTCTTTCAGTGTTTTGGCTAATTCCTTTTGTTTCTTTTCTAGAATAATTCGATTTCGAACTTCTGCATTTGTTATGCTTTCAGCAAATTTGCGCTGAAGTTTATTTCGTTTTAGGGTTGTCGTTTTTTTTGCTGCCTCCTGTCTTTGCAGAACCGATAATAAGGAAAGCTCTAGTTTTTTGGTTGGAGTTATCAAAGTTGGTTGTGGAGTTACATGCTCCACTGAAGATGCTGAAGGTGTATTATTACCTGAACGAAGAGAGGCAGAACTGCTTGTTGGAGTTACAGAACGATTTTCTTCTGATGGTCCTGTGGAGAGCACAACTGAAGTATTACATTTTTGTAAACCCCTTTCCTTGTTGAAAGGGTAAATTCCCGAGCCCTCAAATCCTCCAATGGCGTTGGATCGAGAGAAACAACCACTATCTTGTAGTTTCTTCATAAGACTCGGAAACACTACTTTATCCACATTTTTAAAGCCTGTTTCTGAATAAAATTCTTTCAAAACATTGCGCCAAGCCGTTTTAACAGGTTTAAAAACACCAACATCCAGTGGTTGCAAGACATGTGAAGTATGAGCTGGCAAACATAAAAGTTCTATATTATTTTCAATGGCCTTGTCAATCACAGGTACTGTTATGTGTGAATTGTGTCCATCAAAAATTAGGAGCTTTGGTCCTTCTAACTGCGTTGTAAATTCAATAAATACATTTTCAAACCAGTCAGCAAATTGGGGGGACTCCATCCAGCCAGATGGAGAGCAGTTGTATACTGCGTTTAGAGGTCCATTTTGGCACCAGTTGGTATAAAGATGTAAACCTTTGTAGTTGATGTATATGGGTAGAAATTCACCTATTGCACTGCAGGAAACTAATACAGTGTACGATGCCTTGGTAACGGACCCAACAACTTTGTGTGGATTCTGTGAGCCTTTCCTACACAATATTTTTTGAAGTCCTGCATCTGTTTGGAATCCCGATTCGTCACAATTAAAGACATTTTGTGGCTTGTTTTCTAGCCCTAAACGTTCAATTGTGCTTTTTAATTTTCCGTAAAAATCTTCCAAAACTTCAGGGCAGCAAGCATCTGCTCTGTTTTTGGGTAAATTTTGTGCAACTCTCAGACTCAATTGCTTTTTCCAACGTTTTTGGAAAGCTGATACCCAGTCTTTTCCTGGTAAGCCATTTTTGAATGGAGATGGTCGATCCATTCGCTTTATGAAATCTTGTACACACAATCGTAATTTATAGATGCTCAAGCCAAATCCCCAGTCCGCTAATTTGACAATAGAATTAACTAGCAGTCGTTCTTCCTCAAAAGTCAGTACAGTGGGTCGTCCGGATTTCTTACAGCTCTGATTATTCATATGATAAATAAGGGTCGAACGGTTAATACCATACATTTCAGCCGCCCTTTTTTTACTCATTCCTTCATTCCGTACACTATTTATAGCTTTCTCCATGGTTTCATTCTTGAAGTATTTCTTGTATTTTCTTGGGGTTTTGTCAGGATCTCTTCGAGCAGGCATAATTATTACCTAAACAAATTGACACATTGTTAGCGGGTAAGTTTGACACCCTGTCAAAGATAACCTCAAAATAAAAATTTATGTTTTTTTCAGTTTTAGCCGAAAAAGTGCAAACAAGCAATTAAATATGTAACGTTTGTCGACTAATACCCTACCTGGCTAATATCCGTCTCAATTTATATTTGTATTTCTTCTTTATGTGAAGTTTTGTTGCACTACAAATCACACGTTCAGCACCTCAATTCTCTTGTTTAACAAGGCTGGGGTTACTTGTCAACTTTTAGCAACGTCACAAGATGGCACCACCATAGTTAAATATCTAGTGTCCCTAAAACTATTTGGTGACAATTTTGACCGGGAAATTTGAAAATGTGTCAAAGTTACCGCCATGTCAAAGTTACCCGGTTTTACAGGTAAAACCGGGTAACTTTGACACATCTTCAAAAAAAAATTTTTTTTTGGTTCCATATCAACTTTAAAGGTGCGGTTTTTTGGGAATAGATAGAGTAGTTCATTACCAACCTTCATGCAAGTTTTAATTAACTCGCCATTTGGTATATCAAAGCAGTGATTTTTTTTTTAAAACATTACAAAGTGTCAATGTTTACCGACCTTCTGGAAACATTGACACCTCCACTAAACTCTACTGTCTGTCAGTTTTATGAAGGTATACGGTAAGTTTGACACAAAATTATTATTTTTATACACTTTTTAATATTTTATTGGAACATAAGTACACTCTTAACATTGAAATTTTAAGTAATACATTAAAGGAAAGAATATAAGTAATACTTAAGAATTAGTAAATTATTAGTGGGTTTTGTGTTTTAGATAAGAAATGGTAGTTGAATGTGTGTAATCCTCTGCGAATATGAGGTGCTGGCAAAACCGCAATTATGTCTTCTCTCAGAACCGCAGCCTCGTCAACCACATTAGGATAAACAAACGATTTCAGTTTTTTTCTTAGAAATTTCACCATAATTTGATCGCCATTTACATGCAATTGCAATACTTTGCCTACATAGTGTGCAGGTTCCTTGTTCCCATGTTTACTCACTCTTTCAGTTTCAGGTCGATGCTTCACAAGAACCCAAGAATCTATCTCGGGAGAACCACATACGTTCTCAGTTTGCTCAATTGGATTGGAGTCGCTCTCTTCCTCTGTAGTAATATCATTGGTAGAGTCATTAAGCTGTAGACTTGCTTCACTCTCTGAACTACTCTGTTCAAGTATTAACTTTTGTTTCTTTTTAGGCTGTTTTTTCATTTGTTTTCTTTCTTCTTTCAGTGTTTTGGCTAATTCCTTTTGTTTCTTTTCTAGAATAATTCGATTTCGAACTTCTGCATTTGTTATGCTTTCAGCAAATTTGCGCTGAAGTTTATTTCGTTTTAGGGTTGTCGTTTTTTTTGCTGCCTCCTGTCTTTGCAGAACCGATAATAAGGAAAGCTCTAGTTTTTTGGTTGGAGTTATCAAAGTTGGTTGTGGAGTTACATGCTCCACTGAAGATGCTGAAGGTGTATTATTACCTGAACGAAGAGAGGCAGAACTGCTTGTTGGAGTTACAGAACGATTTTCTTCTGATGGTCCTGTGGAGAGCACAACTGAAGTATTACATTTTTGTAAACCCCTTTCCTTGTTGAAAGGGTAAATTCCCGAGCCCTCAAATCCTCCAATGGCGTTGGATCGAGAGAAACAACCACTATCTTGTAGTTTCTTCATAAGACTCGGAAACACTACTTTATCCACATTTTTAAAGCCTGTTTCTGAATAAAATTCTTTCAAAACATTGCGCCAAGCCGTTTTAACAGGTTTAAAAACACCAACATCCAGTGGTTGCAAGACATGTGAAGTATGAGCTGGCAAACATAAAAGTTCTATATTATTTTCAATGGCCTTGTCAATCACAGGTACTGTTATGTGTGAATTGTGTCCATCAAAAATTAGGAGCTTTGGTCCTTCTAACTGCGTTGTAAATTCAATAAATACATTTTCAAACCAGTCAGCAAATTGGGGGGACTCCATCCAGCCAGATGGAGAGCAGTTGTATACTGCGTTTAGAGGTCCATTTTGGCACCAGTTGGTATAAAGATGTAAACCTTTGTAGTTGATGTATATGGGTAGAAATTCACCTATTGCACTGCAGGAAACTAATACAGTGTACGATGCCTTGGTAACGGACCCAACAACTTTGTGTGGATTCTGTGAGCCTTTCCTACACAATATTTTTTGAAGTCCTGCATCTGTTTGGAATCCCGATTCGTCACAATTAAAGACATTTTGTGGCTTGTTTTCTAGCCCTAAACGTTCAATTGTGCTTTTTAATTTTCCGTAAAAATCTTCCAAAACTTCAGGGCAGCAAGCATCTGCTCTGTTTTTGGGTAAATTTTGTGCAACTCTCAGACTCAATTGCTTTTTCCAACGTTTTTGGAAAGCTGATACCCAGTCTTTTCCTGGTAAGCCATTTTTGAATGGAGATGGTCGATCCATTCGCTTTATGAAATCTTGTACACACAATCGTAATTTATAGATGCTCAAGCCAAATCCCCAGTCCGCTAATTTGACAATAGAATTAACTAGCAGTCGTTCTTCCTCAAAAGTCAGTACAGTGGGTCGTCCGGATTTCTTACAGCTCTGATTATTCATATGATAAATAAGGGTCGAACGGTTAATACCATACATTTCAGCCGCCCTTTTTTTACTCATTCCTTCATTCCGTACACTATTTATAGCTTTCTCCATGGTTTCATTCTTGAAGTATTTCTTGTATTTTCTTGGGGTTTTGTCAGGATCTCTTCGAGCAGGCATAATTATTACCTAAACAAATTGACACATTGTTAGCGGGTAAGTTTGACACCCTGTCAAAGATAACCTCAAAATAAAAATTTATGTTTTTTTCAGTTTTAGCCGAAAAAGTGCAAACAAGCAATTAAATATGTAACGTTTGTCGACTAATACCCTACCTGGCTAATATCCGTCTCAATTTATATTTGTATTTCTTCTTTATGTGAAGTTTTGTTGCACTACAAATCACACGTTCAGCACCTCAATTCTCTTGTTTAACAAGGCTGGGGTTACTTGTCAACTTTTAGCAACGTCACAAGATGGCACCACCATAGTTAAATATCTAGTGTCCCTAAAACTATTTGGTGACAATTTTGACCGGGAAATTTGAAAATGTGTCAAAGTTACCGCCATGTCAAAGTTACCCGGTTTTACCTTATACATTTTATAGAAACTCAAAACGAAAAATAATCTGAATAGTCCTCTTTACTACGATTAGTAAACGTACCAGTTAGCTTAGTTGCAATTCAGAAAAATTCAACAGTGCATTGATGTTTCCATTTGTAGAGAATACATGTTTATTTAACTGATTTTTTTCAGTTATCGAACCACAAACTAGAAGAAGGAAAAGATACAACGAAACAAATCCCCATTGTTGCGGATCTTGTGGAAAAAGGTATAAGAATCGTAACCATTTACTAGGCCATCTCAAAGAGTGTGGAAGGTTACCAACTCATACTTGCCTTCATTGCCCATCATATAGATCTCATAGAAAATATAATATAAATTTACATATTAAAAAGATGCATCCAGGAATGACCCTGTTGATTTATTGAATATATTGAACTGTTAATTATTAACATTATAAATAAAGTCTTACTATATCTTAAAAGATGATTTACATTACTTTATTAACTAATTAGCCATATGCAACTAAGTAATTATTGAATCAAGTATCACTCCATATTATAACTGCCTGAATTAGAGTAAACTTTTCCAATATTAGAAGACCTATTATTTATTGTAGTGGAACATTGACTGTCTATTAGTGCACGTAGTATATTTAATGGTAGGTTTTCTACAAATCAGCTAACTTAATAATATACAACATTTGTTGAAGTAGTGGTAGAGTGATAGAGAAGAATGTCTTTGCAAATGTTCTAGTCTGAATCCATGCCTAACTCTGAAGTTTATATTTTAGCATTTCTTCGGAGATACTACGGTCAGTGTATTGACATGATCCAAAGAGATAAACAAGTATTGTCAAAAATTGTTATACCACAAATACATTCTGACATTAAGAAAGAAAACGGCAACAATGGAGAAAGATTCGAATGTAAAAAGTGTAACAAAAGCTACAAGCACAAGCGACATCTCTACAGGCATGAGAAGGAAGAATGCATTGATGTCGAACCGAGATTCAAATGTGTCCTTTGTTTAAACTTGTTTAGGCGGAAGTATCACTTGGTTCGTCATTTGAACAATAAACATGGGACTGATTTAAAGTAGTCGTGAATTACTGTTGTATTTTTATCTTGAGTGTTTTACCTAAATATACTTTGTTTAGTCGTAAAAAGTTAATGTGGTCTTACAACAAATAATTGAGAATCTGTAGTGAGTTCATCCAGCTTTTTACTTCCTTTTACGATAAAGGAAGTATTGGATTCACCCCAAAAATTCGAAATTGAGTTTTCAACAGATCTTCACGTTTTAGAGTCCCCTGATCCCAAAAAACATATTTTTTTTCATTGGTCTGTCTGTCTGTCTGTCTGTGTGTCTGTGTGTCTGTCTGTGAACAGAATATCTCAAAAACGAAAAGAGGTATGGCGTTGAAACTTCATATATAAGTTTTGTGTACTATGTAGATGAGACAGCAAGCTTTTTAAAAAAATCGCATGACCGGAAGTAGGTGTTTACTCTTGTGATTTTTTAGTTTTTTTCGATTTTTTCAAAAACGGCTCTAACGATTTTTTTCAAACTTTACATTTTTATTACATTTTTAATGTGCATTAACTTGAGATAGGTGATTTTCCAGTTGAATACTTCTAAAGTGGGTTTCTTTTGTTTTTTTTTCTATTTTTTTTATTAACTCCTATTTTAAATAGAACACCCGGTATATTATTACATTTTTGAATTCTGCTTAAGATTTTAGAGAAAATTTGTCTCTTCAACTAACGCTCTATTTTGTACCGTTTTTGTAGAATTCGTAATTTTTGAAAATTTTTGACAAATGCTTAAAAATTAAAAATTAAATATTTAACTAATTATAAGATCACTGTAAAAGGAAGTTGTGTGAGTGTATCACACCAGATTTTTAATTATATTTTAATGATTTGTAAACCAAGTACTAACGGCATCATGCATTGTCAGTGGTATAAATAGCAAATGTACTATAAATCAGTACAACGGTTTTAATTTTGTTTTCTTATCAAGGTATATCAAAATATTCATAGTTGTTTTAATATAAGTTTTATTGCTACAAATACTTTTTTCACTAAAACTAAACATTTGAACAGAATAAAAGGTTGTTTTTGAAAGGAGAATTTTTAACATTAGGTCCGTTATTAATCTCTCGATAACATTGTACCTCCTTTAAATATGACCAGAAAGTTTATGTGTGTGAGGAAATATGAGAAAATGTATTCAAGAGCATTCATAACAAACTGAACCCTATCAGCATTTCTATCCTAAGAAAGTGTAACAAAGATGTAATTTCGCCAATCACAAACAACAGAAATTGGGAAAAATGATCATACTAGATGTCTCTTGTGTTTAGTGACATTCAGAGCCAGTAGATATAGAGAGTACCGCCATTCTTTGATCCGTGAAAATGCCGCTATCGCCGCCATTTTTGTTCCCACCAGCAATGACTGCATGAGGTATGTCTAAAATTTTACTTGAAATTGGCAAGACTGTAAGTCTATGTCAAATTCGAGGTTAGCAGGTTATGTTTTGCGCCAGTTTGTGTCAAAACTGACGCAAAAACTAACCTGCTAACCTCGAATTTGACATAGACTTACAGTTTTGCCAATTTTAAGTAAAGTTTTGGATTGCCAACAAACGTCACGTTGACGGAATTGTGTTACAAACCTCAAAGTGACGCATATGTCAGAGGAATAAACATGGCGGACGTGGCGGTACTCTCTATATCTACTGGCTCTGTTGACATTTTGATTGTTACACCTTTTGATGTACAAATGGAGCGCTACTTCAATTTGTTATGAATGTTCTTTAGTTTGGAATTTTTTCCAAACTTTTCGGTCAGTATAACAACAGAAGAAGTAAAGTGCCTTCAAAAATGATCGAACGTTTTTGAATGGTCATGATTATACAACATATAAATAATATGTTGGTGGCACTGTAAGTCTATGTAAAATTCGAAGTTATCAGCTTAGGTTTTGTGTCAGTTTTGACACAGTCTGACGCAAAACCTAATCTAATAACCTCAAATTTGACATAGACTTACGGTACCACCAACCATATTTGAAATACTACTATATTGCTAGCGGCTATGTGTGGGGAGGTCACAACGTAAGTGAGGCAGACAACCAATTCTTCTACAGACTGGTTGAGCTGTGCGCAAGCGTCGTCCAGCGAGGTGGGGAAGTGGTCAAACATATATCTAATACTTACTATATTGCTAGCGGCTATGAGTGGGAAACTCACCGATGAAGTGAGACACACAACCAACTCCTTCATGTATACGGTGAGCTGTGCGCAAGCGCGGCGGCGTCGTCCGCCCAATGGGGAAGTGGTCAAGTTTAAAATTCGCTTCTAAAGGCGGAGTTCGAATTCTCAGGCATGCGCACGAGACGCGATATACTCTAAGTGAGACTATGTCGGCGCCGTAATGTTTTCTGAAGTTTCCAGGCCCTACCAGCAATATATGTGTATTATATATATGTGGTCAAGTTTAGAATTCGCTTCTAAAGGCGGAGTTTGAATTCTCAGGCATGCGCACGAGACGCGTAATACTCAGTGGTGAGACTATGTCGGCACCGTAATGTTTTCGCGCGTTCCCAGGATCTACTAGCAATATAGTACTTTAAATATATGCCACCAACATATTATTCATACGTTGTATAACCATGACTATTCAATTCACCTGTCATCTGTCAAAAAGTAACCAATGAAAATCCAGAATTCTGACGTTTCTTGACCAATCAAAAAAATATCAGTGGATATATCTTCCTAGAAGGTATTCAAGTGACTATTTTTAACAAATGTGATTTTTATTAGAAAAAGTCAATATTAGTGTTCTGTTACTATAGAAATTGCGTAGTTTGTTGCTAGATTTACTGAAAACTAATTTGAAAAAGTAGTTTGGTTCATTAAATAGTCCCTCGAATACCATTCTTAGTCAAAGTTAAGTAGATTATTTTTGCGGTGGTATCACTACTCATGTCCATTGCGCTTTGGATTAGGACTCGTGCTATCGCACTCGTCCTAATCGTACCAAAGCGCAATGGACATTCGTGACACCACCGCAAAAATAGTCGACATAACTTTGACTACTCATGGTATTATAAGTGATTATACAACTCATTATAAATTTGGCCAATAGTAATTGAGAATTTTACTTAGTTACAAGGTATAGATAAACGGATATACCCTTGACGACGTGGTATAATCACTTCGGTGTTTCGGTGGGTCCAACAAAGCAAAAATAGTGGATATTAATAATCTAGAGCCATGATGTAATAACTGTCTATTGCAAATTCGAAGTTAGTAGGTTAGGTTCTGCGTCAGTTTTGACACAAACTGACGCAAAACCTAACCTGATAACGTCGAATTTGACATAGACTTACAGTGCCACCAACATAAACAGTGCCACTAACACAAACAGTGCCAACCTAAGAAATAAAATAATTTATTATTATCGGTCTATTCATTATATAATCGTAACGAATACCACTCGAGCAATCGAAAATAATGATTATTTTTCACTCGTAACTCGACGTAATCCTTAAAATACCACTCGAGCTGCGCTCTCGTGGTTTCTCGCAGATTACGTCTCGTTACTCGGAAAATAATCGATTATTTTCGATGCTCTTGTGATATTATAACTGACTATTCAAAAACATTCGATCATTTCTGAAGGCACTATATACCGGGTGCTGACTTGCGCGACGCACCATAGGAATTTGCATAGTAAATTCTTTATGTTCAATTATTTGCTCCCCTAATTATTTTAGAGTTAAAGTGTAAATACATTTTTTGTAGAGAAAAAAATACTGCAGCCATTCAGACTGTTGCTAACAATTTTTCATTTTCCGGAACCGAAGGAATGCAAAAAAACAAACTAGCATTTTCACAAAAATCAGTGGTGCCATGGAATTATTGAAACAAGCCAATGCCAACGCAAATGCGTGCGGCACGACATGTGCTGTTTGTTTGTTTGTCGTTGATGTTTGACGTTTATAATAATTCATTATTAATTATTTTCTGCGTAATGTATCTAAGGTGCCTAGACCTTGTCCATATCAAAAATGGTTTTACGAGTATGGTGGACGTTCGTTAACTAAGCTCCTTGTTTATTGTAAAATATCCGTATCGGCAAATTCCAAAAAGTACAACCATTAATAGACTGATTCATTTTAAGTTTAAGACTACAGGCGGGTTATTAAATAATTGTAGGTGCAATAATGAGGTTCAGAACTTATACCAAAACGAGAAAAACGGCAATACGTTCAATCTTTTGACGGCAGTGACTGGATGATCGCTCCGCACGCACTTGCGTTGGCATTGGCTTGTTTCAATAATTCCATGGCATCACTGATTTTTGTAAAATGCTAGTTTGATTTTTTGCATTCCTTCGGTTCTGGAAAGTGAACAATTGTTAGCAACAGTATGAATGGATGCAGCATTTTTTTCTCTACAAAAAATGTATTTACACTTTAGCTCTAAAATAATTAGGGGAGCAAATAATTGAACATAAAGAATTTACTATGCAAATTCCTATGGTGCGTCGCGCAAGTCAGCACCCGGTATAATAAAGTGTTTTCATCGAACAGTGTCAAATTGTTTGAAATACCTATTTACGTTATTAGACCGATAGCAACATTTTTATGGCCGCGCCAATACTTTACAGGTCGAGCCCGTAGGGCGAGACCTGTATGTTTGGCAAGGCCATAATAATGCTACCGGTCGTGTATCGTATAAGATTTTTTAGGATACTGCATTGGTAACTACCGTTTACACAGTTACAGTTACAAACGAGTCCGGTAGATAAAATTTACCGGACTCGTTTGTAACTATGTAAACGCTAGTTACCAATGCAGTATCCTAAAAAATAGTATAAATGGTGCACAAAAATCACCATAATGATTTTGGATTGGTTTTCAAAGTTGATTATCTCTTTGAACACCAAAGATGTAAAAAGACTGAGTTGTTGGCCATACACGAAGTAAATGTAGTTAGTCCATATATTTTTAATAAGACTTGGAGTATAATTAAAAATAGCAATGTGCATTGCCTGGTGTACTTATTTAGAAATTATATGAACTTATTTATTAGTAGATTATAACGATGTAATTACTTAATATTAAAATAAATTTATCTTTAACAGTAATCAAAAAAGAGATAGTTAAGTTATTATTATCGATCAACTGGTTAAATGAAAACACAATCAGGTTTTCTTTTATGTGTTTTTTAAGGAAATGTATTATTTTTAGTTTATTTCTTAAGTTCAACGTTTTGAGGTTATCTTAAATGAAGGTTCATTTTTAGTTACGATTTTTTAAAAATAGTAAATGTAAAACTTTCATGTGAACGTACGCTTCAGCGGACTCATATAACAAAACACTTTCTAATTTGTGATTTTGTTTAGGTAATGCTGAGGACTGCATTCGGCAGATGCTGACGGCCGTTGGTGGTTCTCGTTTTCAGTGTACGAAATGTTTCCGCCACTACAAGCATAAGCACATCCTACGTCGCCATTTGAAATTCGAATGTGGATTGCCTCCTCAGTTTGCTTGTACTAGTTGCAGTTTTAAAACCAAGCGCAGATACGAGCTCACGCTTCACATTAAAATGAAGCACGCTTGAATTAATTAAATGTCATTTGATTCCATTACAAATAATATTGTTCGAGTTCTAATTTAGGTTTGACTTGTATGCTTATTTATGTATGAATTCCAGAATAAACTAGATAATAGTAATGTTAAGGGTAATTTCACCTTCTGTGATGTGCAGAATAGATTACATTAAGGTAAGTATAATAAAAATGCAACTTTTTCGAAAGTGCTACAAGAACTATTAAATTTGTGTATAACTCTTTTTGATGGAAATGCAAAAACAAGTGAAAATATTCATAGATGTGTTAAAGATATATTTTCTCACCACTTTAAGACAATATTCTTTATTACGAAAAAATATAAAAATTAAGGGGGCACATCTAACACAGCGATATTAGATAGCTAAGTTCTTAACTTGTCCTGTGTCCTTAATTTGTAACAACTTAATAAACACCACAACGGTCTCCACCCGCTCAAAACCTCCTTGTTTTGTTCACGTTCGGCGATAGACTCCGCGGTCCCCCTCCCGCACATCCGCTCTAGAGTCCCTGTATATAATAAGGTAAGAGTTGGGACATGTGGAACCATCCTAGAACTTTTATTCAGGGTTGTGTATCGGTTCATCTTTACCTTCATATAAAAATTGCCTCGTTTTTTTTCTCGGTCGAGATTTAGATTCGGACGAGAATATCGCTTCGATTTCCAATTCACCCGTTAGTTCTGTAATACGACCTTTTGCCTAGCCCTACAACTACTGAATTATTACGTTACAATTATCTGGTTTGCTAGCTTATCTAGTCGGTGAGCTATGAGGCTCTATTCACATCGTCAGTGCGGTTAAGGGTAAACTAATATTGTTGAAGTCAGCCCGTTGACACCTGAAATGTTATACTTACAAATACAAACACAAATAGTAATAAAAACCCAACAGTCTACACGAATACATATAATCTGTAAGCAAACATAGACACACAAATAAATATACACAAATACAAGTACATAAAGCAGTTGTGCACTGCACATGAAAAAATTCCTCAACTGGATACTAAACGTTCAGTAGCGCATGCAAAGTCAAAGCTTACGAGAGCAATGTATAAAATAATTCCGCACACACGAATAGCTTGAACGCGAAGTTGTCGATTCTTTAGGACGCGTCGCTATTTGCAACCCCTGGACGCCAAATCAGCAAATGACGTAATGCCGGCCGGTACTTCCCCGTTACCTGGCAGCGACCTCCTTGCTCATAGTTGAGCAATGGTTCGTTAAAACAATTATCAACAATATTCTAATTGTTTTCTGACCTCGTAGCGTGGTTTCCACCAGGGCTAATCTTGTTTTCCTTTGTTTAACAAGTAGCCCGTGGACCGCTGGGGTGCTGCGGTCGAAATTTTTCTTCAAGCGCCGTCGATTTAGACACCTCCAATGTGTTGTTTCACTTCTATGGCTTGCATCTCGCCTAGAGCTGCCCGTACTCCGTGGTGGACACAATAAGACTTCACTCGGCCAATTTGGTAGCGAATCAATTGATCCGCGCTATTCACCTACTAGGGTCCGAATAGGTCGATCCGCTCGGTTCACCAACTTTAGCGCGAATGAGTTCACTTGCTGCTTTCAGAGTTTGCACATTGCACTCGGAAACTTATAGCCTGCGGTCACTTACATGGATTCGTAGTTATACTGCGTTGTTACGTAAATAAAACATAAGAACACATACTGTCAGGCTTTATTACTAATCGGGTATATATCAAAAGCTATAGAATAGGTAAATACAGGTGGCACGAATTGGCCCGTTTCAGTTCTCCAGCATCAACCAATAATTGTTTAAAAAAGGCATCTGTTCGACAGCTTTGAAAATTATTTTTTTAGGTGATTAAAGGCATTTGACAGATTCAGTAATATTAATGTTTTTACGTTGGAGCAATCAAATCATATAATAAAAAAATATTATAATATTTTGTTAAGAAAAATAGCCGCCCCCCAAAAACAACCGCCCGGTGCGGCCGCACGCTCGCACCTGTTGTAACGACGGCCCTGTTAGTAGGCAAACTAAACTGATCTTGTAGATTTTGAGGTATTTCAATTATTTTGTTTATAACTAAACACTGCTGTATGTTCTTAAACAAATGTGCGATGTCTGCTATAAAATACAAACGTTCCGAATTATCAGTTGGATTTTGGATAGAATTTACGGTTTTTGAATATTTTCCTGCAACTATACCAAATGTTCTCCACATAGCCTGGTTGCTAGAACCCATATCTGTAGTGACTGCATTAACTTTTAAACCAATATTACTAGAATAGTGAATAACTTCTCGAATGATATCACATAAGACCGATCCATCTGTGCTGTTACCAGTAAAATAATATCCTACAATTTGCTTCCAACGACTTGTAATTCCAACTAACATAATCACTAAAGCACGACTAGCAATACCAGTATGATTTGGGAGAGTTATGTGTCCAACAAATTTATCAGAAGATACACAGTAATCGATGCACTCTTTCAGTTCCATTTCATCCAAGGTAATTATACACTCTTTCTGAAAGTCATTCATATAATTCACTTTAATTTTCAAAAATGTAAAGACATCTTGCAAAATTCCACTTTCAAATTTTAAACATTCTAATTTTCTATTTAGTGTTCGCACTGAAGGGTATGGTAAATGTAGCTTTATTAAGCTATTCTAACCACTTGTTCCACAAGTAAATTTGAGTTGTAACGCTGTCATAACAGTTTTGTTGGACCATGGAATAAAGCAGTTGGTATTGCGCTGAATAGCATTAATTTGATCAAAATTGAAAATGTTTTCAAAATTTTTATTTTTGCGTTTTCTTTCCTTTGAGAGTTTATTGCTCAAAATCTTGTTATTATGCTTTAAAACACTAATATTCTTCCGAAGTCTTGACACTAGGTCTTCATACATTTTTATAATATTTTGTAGCTCATGAATATTGTTGTCACTAAAATTTTGAACTGCATCTTCTGAAATTTCCTGAAATTTTTCAATAATTTTGTCTTGAAATTCATTTTCCTGAGAATTATCGCCAAATAATGTGGGAATCGCGTCTTGTTTAAGGGTTTTGCTTTTCATACCAATTAGCCATTGGTCTTCCGTGAAATGCTGATTACACATGCGAGATCCATCACTGTACTTAACGATTTTGCTGTTTTCCAACCAAATTTTTCGTAATTTCCATTTTTTGGGAAACCTGTGCAAAGAAAAGCCCTGATTTGATCTATTTTTGCAATTAACTGCTGAGCATCCTGTCATAGTGACATCAAATAGAGTTTTCGTATTCACTTGAAAAACGAATTGTCAAATTGTGTAAAAACATATACTCCATGAGATTGGATCCAACCAATAAAAAACGGGCATCCCACATGTCCCAACTCTTATCTTATTATATACAGGGACTCTAATCCGCTCTAGAGACCCTGTATATAGTTAAATAGGAGTTGAGAAAACACAAACGTCAGCCGCCAAATTTGATCCAAAACATGCATCATGCATGCATGCCCAGAAATATTGTTTGAAAGTCACTAGATCGTTTATCTAAAACACCTTGATTTAAATTTCTACTGCTGCTTCAAAGCACTCAAAACATAGGATAGAGTACTGTTTGTATCAGAAATAAGTAACAAGTGTTAAAAAACTGAATTATGTATACACATTTCGTAAAGCAGATAATAATATATGAACATTTCCTAAAACTATGGTTTCTGCATATTAAAGCTTCGAACTGATCTTTAGTAAAAATATTTTTGAAAGCTTTTTCGAGTTTCTCGTTTTTACTCTTTTCATTTTGTAACTACCTAATTTCTTGCTCAGGATAATGTGTTTGCGTGCGAGTTACTAATTTTGAATGGAAAACACAATCCTTGCTTTGGTATAGGAATTCATACGTGGTTTGGGTAGCAGCTTCTTGTTTATTGCTATTTCTGTCTTCAAAGCAAGATTCAGACAAAGGTTCAGCGGAAAAGTCATCTTTAGGATTGAAGAAAATTTCATTTTCAGGTCTGGTTATATGATATGAAAATAAAGTAGGAACGGCAGCACCTTTTAATTTCCTTCTGTCATCCACCCGTACTTCTTCACACTGGTTTTATTAAAATGGACTATTTTTGATATGCTGCTCTTAGCTCTTGGTTTTGAGGATGGTATTTTCATAGAAAACCTTGTACGGATCTGTTTTTGCAGCCAGTAGTACAGCAACCCCTCATTTCAGGAACTTAGATAAAAGTGACAAGTTTTGACTTAAATGAACAATTTGTCAAATTTGATTAATGGGAAACTGTTTCTAAGGCAATGAGTATTCAAATATACGACGCGCGTGATCCATCAATCACAATGAATTCCCTCGTTTTCTCAACTCTTTTGTAACTATATACAGGGACTCTAATCCGCTCTAAGGTCACTATATCAATAAGGTATCGCCATTCCATTCCTAGCGTGAGAATGTGAGAAAATTGTGAGATAAGGATAACAAATACAAATTTCCCAAGTGCAATAGGGAAGACACTAGTTTTTGGGGATTTTCTTTTTGGTGTAATGGCACTTGTAAAGTGAGGAATCTGTTAGGTTATGTGTTTTTATCCCCAGTTGCAGAAAATTGTGCGACAAGGATAGATATAAAAATCACTAATGGCGGTACCTTATTGATATAGTGACCTTAATCCGCTCGTCAACCCCGCGTCCCCTAGCGGCGCACTTCCGTAGCACTCACCCGCGAAACGCTGAATTTAAAATATTTTTTATTATACAGGCGATTAAAGCTCGCCGAGCTTTAAAGGTTGTCAAGGAAACGACTGAATGCAACAACGGACATGGACGCGACAAAAACGTAAATAATTCTCGTAACTATAGTAGCAATATTATTATGCCCTCTCGATTTATCACGACAAAAATTATTTCTAAGTTTTTAGTGCGTAATTTATTTCCAGTATTGGAGGTATAATAAAAAATAGCGTAAAGTATTCGTGGATAACTGGTCTTTAAAACACTTGCTCTGTTTCGAGCACTCCGGCTACGCCGTCGTGCTCGAAAACCCGCGCGTGTTTTAAAGACCTTGTTATCCACTCATACTTTAATATACTATTTTATTATACCTGCATCAGAATCGCCGTTTAAAGCACGCCTGAGCGTGCGAATACAGACGATTAAAGCTCGCCGAGCTTTAAAGGTTGTCAAGGAAACGACTGAATGCAACAACGGACATGGACGCGACAAAAACGTAAATAATTCTCGTAACTATAGTAGCAATATTATTATGCCCTCTCGATTTATCACGACAAAAATTAATTCTAAGTTTTTAGTGCGTAATTTATTTCCAGTATTGGAGGTATAATAAAAAATAGCGTAAAGTATTCGTGGATAACTGGTCTTTAAAACACTTGCTCTGTTTCGAGCACTCCGGCTACGCCGTCGTGCTCGAAAACCCGCGCGTGTTTTAAAGACCTTGTTATCCACTCATACTTTAATATACTATTTTATTATACCTGCATCAGAATCGCCGTTTAAAGCACGCCTGAGCGTGCGAATACAGACGATTAAAGCTCGCCGAGCTTTAAAGGTTGTCAAGGAAACGACTGAATGCAACAACGGACATGGACGCGACAAAAACGTAAACATCTCGTAACTATAGTAGCAATATTATTATGCCCTCTCGATTTATCACGACAAAAATTATTTCTAAGTTTTTAGTGCGTAATTTATTTCCAGTATTGGAGGTATAATAAAAAATAGCGTAAAGTATTCGTGGATAACTGGTCTTTAAAACACTTGCTCTGTTTCGAGCACTCCGGCTACGCCGTCGTGCTCGAAAACCCGCGCGTGTTTTAAAGACCTTGTTATCCACTCATACTTTAATATACTATTTTATTATACCTGCATCAGAATCGCCGTTTAAAGCACGCCTGAGCGTGCGAATACAGACGATTAAAGCTCGCCGAGCTTTAAAGGTTGTCAAGGAAACGACTGAATGCAACAACGGACATGGACGCGACAAAAACGTAAACATCTCGTAACTATAGTAGCAATATTATTATGCCCTCTCGATTTATCACGACAAAAATTAATTCTAAGTTTTTAGTGCGTAATTTATTTCCAGTATTGGAGGTATAATAAAAAATAGCGTAAAGTATTCGTGGATAACTGGTCTTTAAAACACTTGCTCTGTTTCGAGCACTCCGGCTACGCCGTCGTGCTCGAAAACCCGCGCGTGTTTTAAAGACCTTGTTATCCACTCATACTTTAATATACTATTTTATTATACCTGCATCAGAATCGCCGTTTAAAGCACGCCTGAGCGTGCGAATACAGACGATTAAAGCTCGCCGAGCTTTAAAGGTTGTCAAGGAAACGACTGAATGCAACAACGGACATGGACGCGACAAAAACGTAAACATCTCGTAACTATAGTAGCAATATTATTATGCCCTCTCGATTTATCACGACAAAAATTAATTCTAAGTTTTTAGTGCGTAATTTATTTCCAGTATTGGAGGTATAATAAAAAATAGCGTAAAGTATTCGTGGATAACTGGTCTTTAAAACACTTGCTCTGTTTCGAGCACTCCGGCTACGCCGTCGTGCTCGAAAACCCGCGCGTGTTTTAAAGACCTTGTTATCCACTCATACTTTAATATACTATTTTATTATACCTGCATCAGAATCGCCGTTTAAAGCACGCCTGAGCGTGCGAATACAGACGATTAAAGCTCGCCGAGCTTTAAAGGTTGTCAAGGAAACGACTGAATGCAACAACGGACATGGACGCGACAAAAACGTAAACATCTCGTAACTATAGTAGCAATATTATTATGCCCTCTCGATTTATCACGACAAAAATTAATTCTAAGTTTTTAGTGCGTAATTTATTTCCAGTATTGGAGGTATAATAAAAAATAGCGTAAAGTATTCGTGGATAACTGGTCTTTAAAACACTTGCTCTGTTTCGAGCACTCCGGCTACGCCGTCGTGCTCGAAAACCCGCGCGTGTTTTAAAGACCTTGTTATCCACTCATACTTTAATATACTATTTTATTATACCTGCATCAGAATCGCCGTTTAAAGCACGCCTGAGCGTGCGAATACAGACGATTAAAGCTCGCCGAGCTTTAAAGGTTGTCAAGGAAACGACTGAATGCAACAACGGACATGGACGCGACAAAAACGTAAACATCTCGTAACTATAGTAGCAATATTATTATGCCCTCTCGATTTATCACGACAAAAATTAATTCTAAGTTTTTAGTGCGTAATTTATTTCCAGTATTGGAGGTATAATAAAAAATAGCGTAAAGTATTCGTGGATAACTGGTCTTTAAAACACTTGCTCTGTTTCGAGCACTCCGGCTACGCCGTCGTGCTCGAAAACCCGCGCGTGTTTTAAAGACCTTGTTATCCACTCATACTTTAATATACTATTTTATTATACCTGCATCAGAATCGCCGTTTAAAGCACGCCTGAGCGTGCGAATACAGACGATTAAAGCTCGCCGAGCTTTAAAGGTTGTCAAGGAAACGACTGAATGCAACAACGGACATGGACGCGACAAAAACGTAAACATCTCGTAACTATAGTAGCAATATTATTATGCCCTCTCGATTTATCACGACAAAAATTAATTCTAAGTTTTTAGTGCGTAATTTATTTCCAGTATTGGAGGTATAATAAAAAATAGCGTAAAGTATTCGTGGATAACTGGTCTTTAAAACACTTGCTCTGTTTCGAGCACTCCGGCTACGCCGTCGTGCTCGAAAACCCGCGCGTGTTTTAAAGACCTTGTTATCCACTCATACTTTAATATACTATTTTATTATACCTGCATCAGAATCGCCGTTTAAAGCACGCCTGAGCGTGCGAATACAGACGATTAAAGCTCGCCGAGCTTTAAAGGTTGTCAAGGAAACGACTGAATGCAACAACGGACATGGACGCGACAAAAACGTAAACATCTCGTAACTATAGTAGCAATATTATTATGCCCTCTCGATTTATCACGACAAAAATTATTTCTAAGTTTTTAGTGCGTAATTTATTTCCAGTATTGGAGGTATAATAAAAAATAGCGTAAAGTATTCGTGGATAACTGGTCTTTAAAACACTTGCTCTGTTTCGAGCACTCCGGCTACGCCGTCGTGCTCGAAAACCCGCGCGTGTTTTAAAGACCTTGTTATCCACTCATACTTTAATATACTATTTTATTATACCTGCATCAGAATCGCCGTTTAAAGCACGCCTGAGCGTGCGAATACAGACGATTAAAGCTCGCCGAGCTTTAAAGGTTGTCAAGGAAACGACTGAATGCAACAACGGACATGGACGCGACAAAAACGTAAACATCTCGTAACTATAGTAGCAATATTATTATGCCCTCTCGATTTATCACGACAAAAATTAATTCTAAGTTTTTAGTGCGTAATTTATTTCCAGTATTGGAGGTATAATAAAAAATAGCGTAAAGTACTCGTGGATAACTGGTCTTTAAAAGACTTGCTCTATTTCGAGCACTCCGGCTACGCCGTCGTGCTCGAAAACTCGTGCGTGTTTTAAAGACCTTGTTATCCACTCATACTTTAATATACTATTTTGTAATACCTACGTGTTAAATATTTCTTTAAGGACTGTTTACTACTGCGTAAACAACCTCTTTACGGCCCGGCCGTAAAAAGTGTCCGTAAAGACCACGACCTGCTAAATTGTATGCCGAACGTCAAAGTGACGTTTGTCACATAAATCCAGCAGCAACCAAGCCTTCAACTCCACATAGAAGAAGGCGCAAAAGACTGCTATAACTCCTGAACATACGCTAAAATAACTTGCTCATTCACAATCTTAACGTCTTTAGGAATATCTTCATCATTTTCTACAGATGTCATAAATTACGAGCTTACTTAAAACTGCTTATAGCCATACACAAAATTGGAAATAAATGACATTTATAAACAGTTGCAACGTTCTACGCACTCTCAATCATTCTAAAACGTCATTACACAAACCTAGCGTTTTGATGAAAATAAATTAGAAAAATATAGATATGACCGAATTGTATGTAGGTATTACAAAAACTATTGTACAATACACGTCCGTTAGGGCCTTTACTGCCTCGCCAGTATTATTCGACTCGCTCTTCGAGCTTGTCTCACAAATTCTCTGGCTCGGCAGTAAAGGCTATCCTAACGGACTTCTACTGTAAAATACTATATCATTCCGCTATTCCTGATTTTACGACCTCCTGGTTCGTTGCTTGGGAAACGCTCGGATGTCCTTGTTGCTCTCCGCCTCCCTCCAACACGTAATCCTTGAACCGCAATGGCCTCCCCACCTCTCGCTTCGTTCGAAGGTTAACCGGTCTCGCTGCCATCGTTTCAGCACCTGATGTTGTTTGACCCACTTCGGAATCTCGCGTTGCTCGCCTTGAAGCGGCGACCTTGACCTCGTTCTCGTCCTCCCCGCATGCGACGTTGTCACGTTTCTTGCTTCCACTAATCCGGATAGGTTCCTCTAGTTCGCTGGTAGATTCCTCCTCTGCGCTTTCATTCTCCACTGGATTTTTGTACACTTTCAACCTGGACACGTGCACTTGGGTCGCGAAGTTCCTGTTTGCACCATCTGCCACTGTATTAATCCTATAAGTGTCATTCCCTAAATCTCCGGTCACTGTGTATGGATATTTTCTTTGTGTTTTTACAGGTTCCCCCGTGGAAACTGGCGGAGAACGCACGTAAACAATGTCCCCGACGTGTTTATACCGTTTACGGTCAAACCGCTCCTTATATTTTATCTGCTCGTTTGTAACCTTTTCACGCACTTCGTCCTGTAACTTTGCTGGTAATACGTAATCGTCATTGTTTCCCGCGAATTCCCGTAAAGCACCATCGTGAAAGTTAGCTCGAAACCCATACAATGCTTCGAATGGCGTTTTCCCTGTAATTTTATTTACCACACTATTCGTGTCCCGTTGTACTTCTTTTAAGCAACTGTCCCACATTCGCTCCGTTTTCATTTTCGTTAAAATCGCCGGCGTAATGGTCCTATTCACCCGCTCGCAGACCCCGTTCGCTCGAGGATGTCTTGTGCACGTGACGTATCCCATTACTCCCGCAATACTGTTCGAACCCGTCAAGTGTGAAGCTGGTCCCGCGATCCGTCACAATCATCGCTGGTAGACCAAAATCGTTCACAAAATCGCGCAAACACTTCAATGTACTGCACGTTTTTGTGCTCGGCACCGCATCAAGTCTAATAAAACGTGTGAGAGTATCAATTACCACCAAAACGTGGGCGTTCCCTCGCGCACTTTTCAAAACGGGGCCTAGATGGTCCAAATGGACTTTTCCCATCGGCCTCTTCGGAGAAGGTATCGGGTGCAACTCTCCCGCTTGCTTACCTCCAGGTATTTTTACCAACAAGCATTCTACGCACGAACGAATGTGCTGTCTGACGTAATGCCTCAGTCCAGCGAACCAATAATTTCTTAATATTAAATCCACTGTTCGCTCCACACTAAAATGACCCGCCATATCATGGAATTTAATTACCGTACTTTTCCGCATGCTAGTCGGGATTACAAAAAGTTCTCGGATTTTCCCGTTTACAGTAACTTCGCGCACTAATCGTCAGTTACGTAACTTGTACTTTTGAACAACCTGTTTTTCGTCTTTGTCACGCTCACTATTCGGTAACTTGAGCACTCTTATTATTTCTTGTAACTTATGATCGCTGCTCTGGATTAACAAAACCCACTCCTCTTCTGGCATTATATTGTAAACCTCCAAACGTTGTTCGTAGATTTCTTCCATCGTGTCCGTGGCTGCTTCCACTGGAGATCTACTCAATGCATCCACGTGCTGCATCTTCTCGCCTTTCCTAAATTTAATCTCAAAGTCAAATTCCTGAAGTAAATGGCTCCACCTAGCAATTTGTGCGTTTGTAGTTCTTTGCATATTTAAGTACACCAACGCTTGACAATCGGTTACCACCGTGAAATGCATATGCAGCAATAATGGCCGCAATCTGTGAAATCTGTCCATACACCAAACGACCGCCATCATTTCGAGCCTGCTACTGTGGTATCTCGACTCTGCATCTGCCGTTTTTTTTTGACACCGCGTATACCAAATGCATTTCCCCGTCTGCCCCTCGTTGTAACATCATCCCCGCTAAACCAACTGCACTCACGTCCGTATGCAGTTCTGTATACGAACTCGGATTATACAGCTGCAAGACCGGCGCTGACGTCAAAGCGTCCTTCAACTCGTCAAACGCTACCTGCTGTTTGTCTGTCCACATAAACACATTATCTTTCCGCCTTAAATCGCTTATCGGTCTCACTTTCACCGCATATCCTTTCACGAAGCGTCTAAAAAAACCTGTTAATCCCAGCCATCGTTTTACTTCACGCACATTTCCCGGTCGCGGAAAATTCTCTATGACCTTCACTTTCGCTGCACTTGGGGAAATTCCCTCCGCAGATAATTTGAATCCTAAAAAGTCCACGCTTGAAGCACCAAAATGACATTTGCGTAGCTTCATCGTAAGATTTGCGGCACGGAAGGCCTCGAACACTTGTCGTAACCGCTCCAACATATCGTCCCAGTTTCTTGCTGGTATCAGCACGTCATCTAAAAACGCCATCGCGACCTTGTTCCTTAAAGGCCCTAGTACTCGCGTCATTAGCCTAGCAAAGTTCGATGGACTACTGCACAATCCGAAACACATTCGCGTGAATTCCCCCGTTTCATCTGGCGTAACAAAAGCTGTTTTACACCTAGACCCTTTCGCTGTTCGGCAATGGATAATGTTCTTTCACTGTCTGTTGGTTCAACTTTCGAAAATCTACCACCAGTCTTGGTTCGTGTGAACTTTTGGCCACTAATAACACCGGTGACGCGTATGGCGAAGTGGTATCTGTCGCAATACCATTTGCCTTCCACTCGCGCACGATTTTTGCGATGGTTTCTCGCTCGTGTGCAGTCACCCGATAAGCTCTCGTACGCACCGGCACATTACTGTAAATTATGTTCATTTCCATTAACTGAGTACAACCTAGTTCGCTTAAGTTTTGCGCGAAACACCCCCGAAATTCGTTCACCAAGCTTGTTAGCTTCCGCAAATCTCGCTCCGATATTTCTTCACTCACGTTTAATTGTTCACTTGTAATCGCTTCCCTGCATAATTCAATTTCCATCACGCTCATTTCTTGTCCACAAATATTCTTCGAATCAATGTTCACACCGAATTCCCGAATTTTGTCTACCTTTTCGCCTTTCACTACGAAGTTTGCATCGTCACTTTCGTTGGCTACTGGCACCGTGAATTTGCCTCCATTTATGTCCACACTCACGAAGTTTATGCTTCTGGGTTCCAAACTTTGATCTTCCGCAGCAGTTATATCTACTGATTGCGTGGCAACTGTCAAATTAATTTGCGCAAACGGTTCCTCACTACGCAAACCAAAATGCAGTGCATCGTCTACCCGCACATATGCTAACTCAGGGTGTTCGGTAAAGTTCTGCCCCAGCAATACACGTAGATTCTGTACCCCACACGGAACCACGTAAAAATTCACATCTTCTACGTTAATTCCATCTAGATTCACTCTAGCTTTCGCAAAACCATTGCTGATTACCGCACTGCTTCCGAATCCTGTCAGTCTGTTTTCCGTTTTTTCAACTTTTAATTTTAAATCTCTCGCGGCTTCCTCAGTCACCGTGCTCACCGTAGCACCAATGTCAATGAAGCATTTTATCGCTTCTTGCTCATTTATTTTAACATTTCGTATGAACTTCGTTGCCGCACTTTCTGCTAAATTCTTCGGTTCAGTCCCTATTCTCCACACTTGATTCACAGATTTACTTCTCTGCGTCACACGTTCTGGACATTCTCTGCTGATGTGGTCAGGTTTTTTACATTTAAAACATACCACTTTTCTCGGTTTAGTGCATTCTCTGGCTAAATACGATGGTTCACCGCAGTTGAAACACTTCCACTTCTCCTTCTTCATTTCAGGATGCTTTTGTGCACCCGGTATGGCTGGTTTCGTTGCTTCCTGAGGTTCACTTTTCACCCCGACGAAGCTGCTGCTATTGTTTTGGGGTTTGTGTGGCTTTTCACTTTTTTCTGCCCGGAAACGTCCACTCCTCGCATCACCGATTTCTTCGCATTCTTGCAAGTCCTGTAACAACTCCACTTCGTTACCTTGAGTTTTTCCCATTGCCACATTACACAAATCCTTGTTCCACAATCCTGCTAAGATTTGCGCTTTGGTTTCTTTAAAACTCAGCTTAACGTCCTTACACAATTTGAATTTTTCGTGAAAGTAGGAATTTATGTTTTCACTCCGGCTCTGCACCCTCGTTGTCATTCGCTTCCACTTCTCCGTTTGCGACAACTCTCCACTGAACATTTCTTCAAATTTCTCCGCGAATTCGTCGAATGTTTTTAACTTCTCCCAGTTACTTTCATGCCAATGTTTTGCACCTCCAACCAAATGTGTACGAGCTGTTTCCAAAGTGAAAGCATCCGGCCACCGGTGCAATAGCTGCATACTTCTTATGTTAGCTATCCACCTTTTTGTTTCGCTTTTACTTTCTCCATTAAATGTACTGATTGTCCTCGTTAAATCAGGCATTATGTGATATGCCATTTGATTTCCCGTAACCGCACTGCCGGCACTACTCGTTTGCCCGGCTGTCACTTGTGTGATAAGTCTTTCAAACAAAGCGTCTCTTCGCCTGTTCTCTGCTGTTATAATCTGCATCATTCTGATTACATCACTGTCAGTATTCACTCGATTATTGTCCGCGTTCGCGTTCACCTCCGGCGTGTTAAAGCTTGAACTTCCCGCCCGATCCAAATTTTTCACCTGTTCACCCAACATGATGAGGTCGTCGCTCTCGCTGTCACTACCTCTCACTCTCCCACTTTGTCCCTCGCGTTCACAGCGCAGTTGCAAAAGCGCCTGGAACCTCTCGAACTCGTCGGTCATCCTCTCGAGAATCTTCGTTAGACATTTGTTTTAAATAATGCTTCTGCTAAACGTCTTCTACATTTTGTTGTCACATTTATTTTTTTGTGTTTAATCTAGTCATTAGTTATATTTAGTTCAATTTTGTTTATTCGCTTAGGTAATTAATTACTGCAACTTGAAATAGTGAACACCAACAGTAATTGTGCAGGCTATACTATAATTGTCAATATGGTATCTCTTGTGATGCGCTTTGTATTAGTTTTTGACAAATAAATTTCTTGCATTTTGGTTAATAGTTACACGAATTGGATTGTTTTTACACATCAAACTTCCAGATTGTCACATCTTACTGTTTAAATTTTGCTCCGAATGGTTTTTAATAATTTACTATCAATTAAAGAAGTATGCCCTCAACATTCTTCCTTTTCAGGGTCAATATTTCAGCGAATAAGAAGGAAGCAGAAAAACAATCTGAAAGTACCAGAGTGCGTTGACGGGGTGGGTTTCATATGCCCCACATGCAACAAAATCTATCATCATAAGAAAACTCTGAGTAGGCATATGCGTCAAGAGTGTGGAGTTGAACCCGATTTGCAATGCCCATCGTGTCCATATAGAGCACGAAGAGCTTACCTGTTGAAATCTTATATTAAACATCACAAGGACATATTTGCGTCGCGATTCTAAATTTACATATTATTTACTTATGTAATTCAGTAATTTTCAAATCGGCTTGTATGTGTGTACTGTAATAATATAATTATTGTGATTCTATATGTCATGACACTAAAAACTATGTTAAATCTAGTCAATTTTAATTTAAATAAAGTGTCATATACTAAAAAGCACATTTTATTTATGAGATTAACATAGCATGCCATCTTATTACTTCTTCCTTTTACAATAAAGGAAGTATTGGATTCACCCCAAAAATCGAAATTGAGTTTCCAACAGTCCTTCACGTTTTAGAGTCCCCTGAACCCAAAAAAACATGTTTTTGTTTATTGGTTTTTCTGTGTGTGTGTGTGTGTGTGTGTGTGTGTTTGTGTGTGTGTGTGTGTGTGTCTGTGTATCTGTGAACAGAATATCTCAAGAACGAAAAGAGGTATGGCGTTGAAACTTCATATATAAGTTTTGTGTACTATCTAGATACGACAGCGCGTTTTTGAAGATAATCGCATAATTGCAAGTATGGTGTTTACTCTTGTGATTTTTCAATTTTTTTTTCAAACTTCACATTTTTATTAACTTTTTAATGTGTATTGATGTGAGATTTTCCAGTTGAATAGCTCTAAAATGTTTTTTTTTGTTTTATTTATTAACTCATATTTTAAATAGAACACCCGGTATATTATTACATTTTTAAATTCAGCTTAAAATTCTAGAGAAAATTTGTCTCTTGCACTAATGCTCTCTTGTGTAGGGTTTCTGTAGAATTTGTAATTTTTGACAAATGCTTAAAAATCAAATTTTTGGCTAATCATAAGATGATTGTAAAAGGAAGTTGTGTGCCTGTATCACACCAGATTTTATTTAAGTATGTTCTAATGCATGTATTTCCATTCTGAATTTATTGTAATAAATGTTGCAGGGGCAATAGAAGAACTATCCCTACTGGATCAAAACTTAGAGCTTCAGGAAACGTTGTTGGAAGAAAATAGCGAGTTCACAACTATACAAGTCATATTTCCAGAAGGCTGCACCCAGATTCCACCTCTCATATCAGAAATAGACACCTTAATTTCTCTGGAAAATATAGCTCAAGAAGTCCAAGAACCAGAGCCAAAAATTAAGAAACCTAAAAAGGAAAATTTACCTTTTGCGGAGTTTTGGACCCCTGCAGGATATGAATGCCCTAATTGTGAGAAACTTTATAACGCTAGGAAAAATTTGGCCAGGCACGTTAAAAATGAATGCGGAAAGGAACCGCAGTATATGTGCCCCTACTGCGATTACAAAAATCATCGGCGAAATGAGATTAAAAAACACGTTCGAAATAAACACAGTTTGCTTATATTGTGAACTGATGCAATTGTCTCATGTCCATGAGTATAATGTTGTATTACATTGCGGACTATTATTTTTATACAAGAACAATTTTAGAGTTCCTGTCAATGTATATGGTGTAGCTAAAATAAAATAAGTTTTACTTGAGTATTTTTATTTTAACGTGATCTTAGAATAATGCAACATGATTAATTTCAGATGATTTGAAAGTTAGTCAGCAGGAAGTATTGAGCAATCTTCTGTCTGACACGATTCCGCAATATTCGTGTAGGAACTGTGGCAAGAACTACACTTATCATTCATCATTGTACCAACACTTAAGATACGAATGCCGCAAGGAATCTGAATTTCTTTGTCCTCATTGCCCTCATAAAACCAAACGAAAAAGTAATTTGCAAGTGCATATTTCTCATCGACACTCTGATAATTAAAATTTAAAAATTAGTAAATAATGCTCACTGATTGTACATATGTAGAACTGTTGAAGAAGTTAATACATGGTTACCGTAATTACAATAAAAAATCTGGTGTGATACACTCACACAACTTCCTTTTACAATCATCTTATAATTAGCCAAAAATTTGATTTTTAATTTTTAGTATTTGTCAAAATTTTCAAAAATTACAAATTCTTCAGAAACCGTACAAAATAGAGTGTTAGTTCAAGAGACAAATGTTCTATAAATTTTAAGCTGAATACAAAAATATAATAATATACCGGGTGTTTTAAAATAGGAGTTAAAAAAAGTAGAAAAAAAGCAAAATAAACCCATTTTAGAAGTATTCAACTGGAAAATTACCTATCTCACATCAATACACATTAAAAATGTAATAAAAATGTAATGGGCCTAAAAATGGTGGTAAATTGAATAGGATAGACCGGCCAATAGCACGCACAGCCCCGTTTATATAAATATAAAGTTTGAAAAAAATCGTTAGAGCTGTTTTTGAAAAAATCGAAAAAAACTGAAAAATCCTAAGAGTAAACACCTACTTCCGGTTATGCGATTTTCTTCAAAAGCTTGCTGTCGCATCTACATAGAACACAAAACGTATATATGAAGTTTCAATGCCATATCTCTTTTCTTATGAGAAAGTTTATAAAATTAATTTATATGTGACTGAAGTATCAAACAAATGTTAATAAATTTGTTTGTGATATAGTTAAATGTTTACATTAAAATGTAACAAAACATCCACACAAAGAATTATGCATTATATTGAATACCTACTAATTAATCAATATTTTAGGAACGCCAGTTACAAACCCCATGATGCCTCCTATTTGTTTCAAGTGTGGTAAAATCTATAAGCGGGTTAGTTCTCTTCGACGACATTTAAAATACGAATGTCAAAAGGAACCACAACAAGTGTGTCCTGTTTGCAGCAAAAGAACGCATTTGAAAAGCAATTTAATTCAACACATGCGAATGGTTCATGATATCTGAGGGATTACATGAAATTTGTTGTCATTGTTTATTAAATTATATATATATATATATATATATATATATATATATATATATATATATATATATATATAGATATATATATTGTATTTATTAATAAATACATTGTAATTGTTATATATATAATTAAAAGTGAAATTGAATGATTGTATTTGTTTTTCCTCAGCCTGTCAAATAACATTTGTTTCTAGATTTCCCAGACACTTTGAAAATAAGCTACTAAAATATCTACAGTGTGTACTTAAGTTGGTGCCATATGGAAAACTTTATTATTATAAGTTTTACGAAAAAAACTAATTCTTTATAAAAATCTCTGTTTTTGAAAACAATAATGTTCAGCTATTCACATTTGACATCGAATATACAGGGTGTCCACAAATTGAAAAAGTTCGATAGGAATTTTTTGACTACTTCAATTTTAAATTAAATTTTGAAAATCCCATTGACTTGTAAAACACGTTATCTTTTATCTTAATTAAACAGTCATCATACTTCAAATGTAACCTTTTACCGATGCATGCTAATGTATGTAGCAAGATAATTAATACTGAACATTTTGTTTATTTACATGCATTGCTAAAATGTTACAGATAGGCTCACTTTTCAGATTTACAAGTGTAAGTTTTTTAATTACAGCTATTGCTTTGATAACAATTAGAGAGGGCTCCTTGGAGAGGGGCGGAGCCCTGAGGACCCCCTTGGAGAGTGGCGGACCCCCGAGGGCCTCTTGGAGAGGGGCGGAGCCTTGAGGGCCCCCTTGTAGAGGGGCGGAGCTTCCTTTATTGTAAAAGGAACGAAAAATAAGCAATCATGGTCGTAGATAAAATATCGTATTTGACCCGCGTAATATAGCTATTATTGCACTCGTATGCCTTCGGCTTGTGTTTCAGTTTTCATGCTCGTGCAAAAATACCTTTATTATATACTCATTAAATAATATACTTTCTTGTTAAGATGCTGTCAATGTAAGTAATCAACGGGATGGTAAAAAGGTAAAGGGGTTTATCAGGGTCATTTAAATTCCCTCAACTGGAGGGCGGGCTGTTATAAGGACCTTGCGTCTCCATTCAGCCAAGAACGAAATATTATAGGAAAGGTGGAGAAGTACTGCCACCCGACATTCGACTCGGGAAAACCTTAATCGAATCAGCTACCTCTGGAATGCTAAGCAGATGTGCTACCCACTACTCTACAAATCTGGGTTTGGAACGGTCTACTGGCGAGGTTTTAAGCGAGCGCCGTTGAAACATGATGAGCGAGCGGTGCACGTGGCGCCATCTCTTGGCAACGGCTGGAACTGTGGAGCGGTGTAAATCCGTGCTGTCTACAGTGCCTTTATATCGACAATGGCGTGTCCTATTTTTGATTGGCTCCCTAAATCACGTGGTTTTAGCCGCCATGTTTAGGCTAAATCACCTGTGATTCGTGTTATACTTTTGGCAGTACTGAAGTGTATTGTTAGTCTATGTCAAATTCGTGGTTAGTAGGTTAGGTTTTGTTTGTTATTTAACACAGTCTAACGTAAATCTTAACCTGCAAACTTAGAATGTTTTCCGTACTTCCAAACATAAAACACGTACCTATCACAGTCGACTCTGATTACGGATTTAAATGACACCCGTTAGAAATTTACCTAAATATGGCGGGGGGGGGGGTGGCTTAGTTGTATTGTCGCCACTGTCTATATAAAGGTACTGTAGTGCTGCGGAAGTCTGCGCCCGCAGTGTTACAAAGAGAGATTACAGAAAAAATGTAATACATTACACAGCATGAAAGTGTTTATGCTTGACTCGGAGACTTTAAAAAAGTACTCGGACGCTTCGTGTCCTCGTATTCTTCAACATGCTTCTTCGTTTGCAAAGTATCACTTTCATGTCTTCTAATGTAGTATACTAAAGTTGTAAAAATTGCAATAGCAATTAAATTTAAAAAAAAACTGAGGCCTGTGGTTACATGTGAACATTTAATATGTTTTTCCTGCATTTTAGAATAAAGAGTTGAAAGATGAAAACAATTTAATTAAATTGCTAATTAATACACATGAAAAGTTGTATAGTTTTACTAACAATTTTATGCCTCTAAAACAATATTCTTTGAATATTAATATTTAAAATACATCTTTTTTGAGACCAGCTGTGGAAAATTATCCACAAATGTGGTTCCAACAGGATGGAGCCACAGCACATGCAGCACGAGACAATGGTTCCCTTACGGGATATCTTTGACGAACGCATTATTTCACGCAATAGCAACTTCAATTGGCAGCCGCGTTCACCAGATTTAACCACTCCAGACCGTTTTTTTTGGGCTTATTTGAAAGAACGAGTGTCCATCAATAAACCGGCAACTATCCTGCAACTGAAAACAAATAATCGCAATGAAATCTGTGCCATAACAATTGAAATATTGCGAAGAGATCATGGAGAATGTGTTGAAAAGAGCGCGAATGTGCGAAGCAGAAAATGGCCACCATTTGCGGATCATCTTTTGTGTTTAGGTCAATTCAATTTTCCATTTGTGTAGTGTACTTTTAAATATATGTATATAATTTACTACAAAATAAATAAAAGTTATAACGAATTAAAACCATAAAGCTCATTTTGCGCCACTCTGTATATACAATACTGTTAATTTTGCATAGAAAATAAAATCTATAAACATAAGTTTAGTGGTTTTGACAATTATTTTCAAGTAATTAAAATATACAGGGTGAATCTAATTGGTCATACAAAAAATGCACTACAATATTCTACTCTTAAAAATAAAACGAAACCCTAAGAAACATTTTACATTTTACTCAGTGTTTTTCAAAATATAAGCAATTTAAGATTGGTAAAAGTCACAACATTACTAATGGTAGTTAGGTATGATGATCATATGCACATAAAGTAATATTATCCTTTACAGTATGCAGCATTATTTCCACACGTTTTTCTGTTGATAATCGAAAAGAGAAATATAACAAAAAGAACAAATTGGTTAAATTATATAAAACGATTTTCACTTTAATTTATTAATACTCCTCAGAGAAGTATTGTTTTTGTAGATTATTGTTATGCTGTTGTTAACTATGTAATTATAACAAGTGTTAAGTCTCAGCTTTGAGTGGCTTTTACTAGAAAAATACAACTCGAATATTTAGATATAGTAAAAATATAGTCGATATTCTGTTTAGAACTGTGTTTAGTTCATCATTCTTTCCTGTAATACTTTGCATATATAAAAATAATTTTCTAATATCTGTATCTATCTGGTCGTATGTTTGCAGTTCTTAAAAAAAATTTAAATTTGAACGACTATTTACTGTTTTAATAGGATTTGATTTTAACCCAATATATTTTGTGCTATTTATATTTTTTTGCTTAAACGATTTCCTCTACTCACACATTTCCAAATAATTTCTGAAGCACTCTATATTTCAGACTTTCTTGAAAGGTACAGTCGTGTGCAAATAAATCTGGGACAGTGTTGTTTTCACATGCAGATTCAGTTAAGAATTGAAGAATATCTCCATGGATTTCCTGCTATCAGAAAGAGTTACATTAAACTTTAACAGGTACTGAAACCCGTAACTCTCTCTGATAAGAGGAAATCCATGGAAATATTCTTCAAATTCTTAACTGAATCTGCATGTGAAAAACACACTGTCCCAGATTTATTTGCACACGACTGTACATTACGTCTGAAAGCAATGTCACTCTGCGTGCGCTGTTGGGCAATCCTGTAAAAGCAGAAACAAAAAAGGAAATCGGCAGATCCATGCGGAAGTTTAGAATTATTAGCGATGACATTATTCATCTTGGGTACAGCAGCAAGTCCCAGTTTTCCTGCCGACATTGCGGAAAACGTTATCGTTGGAAATCAACGATGAGGAGGCACGAGCAGGTGGAATGTGGTGGAAAGCAACCAGGCTATCAATGTCCAAAATGCTCTTATCGTGCTAAACAGAAAGGCAATTTAGGGGTTCATATTAGAAAACATCATCACAATGAAAATGATAAATCAGAATAATATTTACAAGAAGCCAAAATCAAAATATAAATATAATGATTGATAATAATTAGTGCCTTATTGTTAAGCAACAAGTTTGTTGAAGGTTTTATATTTTTATATTAAATAATATTGTTTTAATTTTATAATATATTTACACACACACACACACACACACATACAGGCATTACATTAGCAGTGGAGGACAAACTTCACACCACACTCTGGAGGCTTCCAAGATAACAGCTGTGAAACGTTCACAGTAAGCCATGTAGGTGGCAGTATCAACCGTTTTTTGAAACACTCCTTTGTTAGTGAGAAAAAGAGGTTTTTGTAAATCCTCCAGAACAAATGGGGGCCATGAAATGTGTTAAGAATCTTCCACAATCAATGCAGACCATGACATGTGTTAAAAATCTTCCACAATTAATGCAGACCATGAAATGTGTTAAGAATCTTCCACAATCAATGCAGACCATGACATGTGTTAAAAATCTTCCACAATTAATGCAGACCATGAAATGTGTTAAGAATCTTCCACAATTAATGCAGACCATGACGTGTTAAAAATCTTCAACGATTAATATGCAAATCATGTGTTAAGAATTTGTCACAATTAATGTAGAAATGACTGTATGATTAATCTACCACATTTATATAACTGTGGCAACTACAGAAAAGCAAAATTCTTGACAAGATTTTATTCTATATGTCTATAAGAGCATAATAAAATATTTCCTGTTTAATGAAATTCTACAACTAAATTCAAATTATTTTAATGGAATGTACCTACCTATATTTTAGCTCTGAGGAATTTTATCTGAAAAAGACTTAAAACTAATTTGGTAGAAAATAATATACAATGTGTAGTCTGTAAGACTTTGTCCTTATTTTGAGTTTCCCCAGAAATGCAATAAAAATGTGTAAAAAATTCTATGGAGTGAAACAGGCATCCCAATAATGACACATGCAAGTGAATAGTAAACAACATTAAAAATCCAAAATAGATTGATGAAAGAAAACAATACTAGATAGAATAAGAAATGGAACATACTGGAAAATGCAAGCAAGCATTGTGGAAGAAATTATAAAAGAAAATCAGTCGAGATGGCGGGGACATGTACACAGAATTGGAGAACGCAACAACCAGAAAAGTCTATGAAGCTAAAGTTAGTAATGGGGAAAAACTGCAAAAGAAAAGAAGATGACAGAAGCATACTCAACTTTTACACCACAACTAGAAAGGCTTGTGATGAAGTTCATACATACGTAAATGAGTAAGTATAAGTAAGTAAGTAAGTAAGTAATAAAAAAGCAAGTCATTGTATTTCCATTTTGTATTGTTCACATGTAACTGGGGTTATTCTGTAAGCAATTTAAATAAAATAAATAAATAAATAAATAAACACATTTTTATTATTCTATTTCTTATAAGTACAAAAATGTAAGAAAAATAGGTAGGTACTTCAAATATAGTTTAAACGTTTAAAGGATGATTGATTTCGATTACTGGATGAAATTCACGCTTGAACGCACAGCGCACATTCTATTCCTATTTCTTTCTATACCATAAGTTTATACGACAGCAACTCTGAGGTGTACTCTCAGTATGGACTAGCATACTGATAAGTACACATCAGAGTTGCTGCCGCATAATCTTAATGTTAATGGTATAGAAAGAAATAGGAATAGGATTTGCGCTGTGCGTTCAAGCGTGAATTTCATCCAATAAGTGAAATCACTAATCTTTTAAACTAAGTATATTTCTTCTAACATAGGAACACAGCTATACTATTAGGTCGTTCTGAAAACTGAACATATGGATTTAACATTATATTGACATTTCTGCTGATTTCTGGTCACCAAATTACCTTAAGAAGATTTTAACATAGATACGAATTTAAAATTTAAATATGACAGACTACGATTTTCAAATTTGACGTTATCATATTGTAATTTTATGATGAAAATCTTGTATGGTGACGTTGGTTTCTGCAGAATTGCAGCCTTATTATGTAGGTATTTACCTTTATATTATAGAAATAATGACGGAATACCTAAAATTGAAAGCAGAATATTAAGGCCGATTTCATAATGAATTTTAAATCTAATTTTAACTAAAGTAATGTTAGAGTGTGCATGATGCCACATGTAGCACATGTCACTATGCACATCTAATGTCACTTTAGTTAAATGAAGCTTTAAATTTGATTATGAAATAGGCCCTTAGTTACCTATGTTCGATTTTGAGAACAAGTTATTGTAAGAACTAATACATACAAGGTGTACACAACATATTCAATGGATGCAGATACCTGTAAGAACAAATTATAAGAAAAGGTTCATATCTATATAGAAATACCCAAAAACAATAAATTATAGAGTTAGAACTTTTGGAAGTGAGACTAATACCATGAGATTATTTAAAAGCAGGTCAGAGAGAGAGCCTCAAAATTTCTGTTTTACATTAATGATTTATTAAATCAGCTTCAAACAAGACACAAGCTTTTTTAACCATCAAACGTTAGTTATTTTTTTTTAAATTTTAATTAACTGGAGAATACTAACATTTGACAGTTGGAAGTTTATTTTATAAACTGACAAGTTGCACTGTCAATGCACACTTATTTGATTCAAATGGCTGTTAAGTTTGATACACTAAAACAAAAATGTCATGGCACAATCTATCATGTTTTTAAATGACCTCAGTGTAGAATAATTCTATTGTCAATTAACATTTTCCATAGTGGTGTCAAAATATTGTAATTTTACATGCAGGTGAGATACACATACATTAATGTTGATGCATAATTATGATGTCTGAATAGGTGGCATTCAACTTTCAACTTTATGAATTTTTAAGTTAATTATTCTCACAAATTGTTAATTGTGATGAGGTAAACTGTTTTGCATATTATATTTCCACTTTTATGAAAAATCAAGTTGCCATGCAATTTTGGATAATGCGTAAAAGTAGCTACACTCTGGAAATTGATTGCCACATTCATTTTAAATATAACAGTTAGTACAAATATTAGTTACAAAATGTACCTATTGCTACAGACCTACAGAGTTAGAACTTTCTAAAGAAGTTGTATCTTGCTGCATATAAAATCGCAACTGTTGAAAATGTTAATGGTAAAATGGTCAGTCTCTTAGTTCCTCTTCCACTGCAACTCCATAAAAAGTAAATAAAATAAAAAACAGCTTAAGTATTATCTCCTTTTGTTTATTTTCTTGTGATAATTGTAAACGAAGTACTTGACATCTTTCCAGGATCTATTACGTAACACCTGATTAATTTCAATACACTCGGAACATTGTGCCTTGCCAGGTGTGATACCTTTTTAATAGAATTTCGAAAAAATTTCAGAGCTGCCGCTATTTCTTCATCATTCCAAGGTCTTCTCAAAATCTGTTTCTTTTTCTTGTTTTTATTATTTTGTTGTTCTTTTTTGCTACCTTTTTCCTTTTTATGTTCATTTGGAGCTTCATCTGTTAGTATATCATCACTACATTCCTCTGTTTGCATATCATTACTATATTCTTCTACAATTTCCTTCTTCTGGGCATTATCTTCCTCTACAACATCTTCTTCTTCTGCTTCTAATTCAGAAAGATCTGCAAATACAGAATTAAAAATTAATAACAAACATTCAAATGTTTGATAATCACTTACCAGAGATATTTATCTCATCCAGGCTTTTTCCTTTGAATTTATTAGCATGTCCATTTTCAACAGCTAAAAGTATTCTGGAAATTTTTGTTAACTCAATGGATGATTCATGAAGTCTATAAAATTGCCTATGTATTTGTATATCGTGCCCTAAATGTCTAGCTAGCCAATCAGTTTCCTTTTCACTTAGGTTGAATATCTGGGATACTGTGGCAATGTATTTCCTTAATTTAGTGCTCTTAATTAATTCAGGTTGAGCCAAGTCTGCTTCATTGGCGAATTTTCTGAGACAATCATGTCCTCTTATGTAGTCCATAGAAGGTGAAATTCGTGCAAATAGGTAGGGATTTTCTTTAGACACGAAATCGCTTCTATATTTGATAAGTAAATCTATTAATTCCTTGACATCATCTGTTACCAAAACATTAACGGTGCTTCCTCTTTTTCCTTTAATTTGAACTATTGTTAGTCTATTTGCCAATTTTTGTTCTAAATCTGTGAAGGTATTTTGAAATTCGGAAGTACCTTGCTGATGCCAATTTGGTCTCGAAGAGTAATTTAAAATAGTTATTCGTGATATCTCCCCCGATCTCCTTTTGTTAAATAATGTTATTTTGCATAAAACTGTTGCAGCCAAATTACCCCAATTTTGATAAGTACGAGTCTCCATTAGTAGTGCTTTGTATTCACTCAACTTATTGTTGAGATATTTATTGAGCTTTACGAGGTCATCTGTAAGTGGTAATAATTCAACAGCATTTAATTTTCTGTCAAATAAAGTTCTCAGTGCATTTGATGATATTCGTGATGTCCATTCAATATCCATTAGATTAAGGAAATTATTTAAAATCTGAATAGCATTTGTCATTCTTGCGAAGAAATTGAGCTTTTTCAATTGCAACACATTTTCTTAAATGATGGCCTATTTTTAATGCTAATGATGGGGTATTAGACTGAGGTCTTGATTTTACACTGCATTGTACCTTACAAATATTTTTTACGGCAGACACGATAGTATCGAAAGTTGCTGGATTTAACCATTGTGAAAGCCAAACTTTAGGTGCATCAACCTTCCTTAATTCACACACTAATCGTGCCAATTGTCTCGTAGACTGTCTAATTAATTCAGATTGTGTGGTATGGTATTTTTCAAACTGAATTTCACCAAATTTAACTATCAATTGATCTTGTCTGCAAATTAATTATATATTGTCGTCTTTTAAGACAGAGAGGTGCGAAAAGCGAAGAATCGCTACTCTTAACAAAAGGTTACGGAAGGTAGGGATTGAAGATCGGTACCTCCCACGAAAGAGCTCCTCCGCCGCTCAATCGTCGTGACGGACACCACATTCCACCGCCCCCGGTATATCTACGAGCTTGAGCTGGGTCTACACGCAAAACAAATATCTGCGAGCTTTAAGCTGGGTCTACACGCAAAACAAATATCTAC
The DNA here is from genome assembly GCA_940337035.1 of Agriotes lineatus. Lineage (NCBI taxonomy): Eukaryota > Metazoa > Arthropoda > Insecta > Coleoptera > Elateridae > Agriotes > Agriotes lineatus. The sequence goes on along the minus strand of OW679199.1, from coordinate 243,359 downwards.
GAGCTTTGAGCTGGGTCTATACGCAAAACAAATATCTACGAGCTTAAGCTGGGTCTATACGCGAAACGAAACTTAGATTTCGTGAAGTCAAGTCTGGGGAAATAAAAGGTCGCTAGTGCGGGATTGCACCTTTACCAAAATCCATGAAAGGTATTATTTCTGAAAATGTATGCATAAGTAGTATATTACTCTCAAAAATAGGTTTACGACGATCAGCAACATTTTCTCTATTTTCTTTTGCTTCACAATGAAGCTTTAAGTGATGCCACAGGTGTCGCTTTAGCATAAATGCTAAGCAATCAGGACAAGGACCATAATCTTTATACGTATGACATTTAGCCTCTTTAGGAGTAGGCAGACGAGCTAAAAGCAATTCTCCACGTTTTTGTTTCAGCACTTCACAGTTATGGTAATAGTTCCCAACTTTACCAAGGTGAATGAATCCCTGCCTTCTTGTTGGATCTCCTTTAGATTTTGCCATTAATTTTTGAATTTCCAATTCATCGGAATGTTTTCTCAATAAGTGTTTAGAAAGTTCTTGTAACAATTTATTACAGTAAAGGCAACAATACACCTTGTCTCGTTTTCTTCGTACATCTTCTGTTTTAGAAGATTCCTTTATATGAACTTCATGTGAAGAGTGATCTGGCATTTCATCTGTATGGGTGATAGGTTCATTGTCTGTTTCACTTGCTATCACTTTGTTTTCTATGTCTTTATTGGGTATCTGTTGCTTCTTTGTGCTATCTGTTGCTTTTTCTTCAACTTCTGTATCATGCAAATTACTTTTACTTGAGTGCTTTTCCTTCTTATTGCAGAGAGGCTCCTCTTCATCGGTTTCAATATCTGATGGGAAATACTCACTACCAGATGTTTCAAAAACAACTGATTCATCATCAAAATTTACTTCTGTGTAGCGTGCACTATCAGTAACGTCAAAATTTACTTCAGTGTGGGGTACATCATTAATAACATCCGAGGATGGTCTTCTGGAAGTTTGTAGATTATTGGCGCTTACATCACCTACAAAATTTTAAGAGTGACATTTTGTCCAAAATAAGAAAGTTTACAAGAGTGTGATACTTCATCCATGAACACACTCTACATAGGTTTCACATTTGTCTTTTAAAACATATTTAAATTTATAAAATCGATCATAGAACGAAATTTTTGACCTTTAGCTATTTAAAATTATTAACAGAAAATTAATAAATAAACGAACAGTTAGTTACCTTTGAACTTTGTTATGGCCTGTGACTTCAGATCTTCATCCAAGCCCCTAGTGGTCTCATAGTGAGGAAGATTGAGTAGCGTAAGAATTTTTTGTGATCTGGTCACAATATAATTGTTCTTCGACTGTAAAAAGCCAATATATTCCGTAACTTAGAAAAAATAAATAAAATACCAGTGCAATTTATTTAAATATTGTTATAAGATAGCAATAATTTAAAGTTTGAAATTCCGAATTTTTGAACTGAACAAAATTTCAGTGTTCTAACAGCTCTATCTAATGCAGCCGATTTGTCTTAATGCCCCTTATCTATGTTTGAACTAAAAATTGCTATAAAATGTAAAAATTAAAATATATTTTATTTTCTTACTTTTTTTAGTTACCAAATATGAGTTCATTTCCTAATAATTTTGTAAATAACATATTCTTGTCAGGTTTTTCGTAGCATTTGGCACTGTCTCATTCTGCAAATTGCGCATTCGTTCTTTTTTACTTTTCTTTTATTAATGAAACATGAAGATGACGTAAATTTTTTACATCGAAATTTTTACAAATTTGAATATCTAGCAGTGACTCTATTTTGTAATTTGAAACTATAGACGACCACGAGTATCTTGAAAATTTCAAATTATTTTCGTTTCTTAATGCGCACTTACCAACCTTATATTGCAATATACTATTTTTCACTGGTGATCTAATAATTTGCAATTACCATGTTTCATTATATGAGGGTAGGTTAATTTTACCATTTGTTTGGGGGTTACTATGGCATCAAGAAAGTAAGTGAAAAACCCTGGTCAAACAATGTGCGCTTGCGCCGTACAGTTATTCTTATTCCTGCTTCTTTATAAAACTTATTTACAAGTTAACCCTAACAATATTATTTCGCAAAAATCACATGAGAAAAATTTTGTAAGAAAGAATCTAATTATTTTTCCCGTACATTGCATGAGAATTATGAGGTTACTTTAGAGTAGATGAGATTTTGCTTATAGTATACGTGAATATATAGTTATTTTCATGACAAGCGTCGAAAGTAGCAAATATCGTGCGAGTGTTGATTAGACAAACGAGGGCGTAGCGAAGCGAAGCCCGAGTGGATCTAAAACATGAGCACAGATATTTGCACTTTCGGGCGAGTTATGAACACTATTTTTTAGACGACCACTCAAAGTAAATTCTATTTTTAAGAATTGTTTTTATTTCGTTTGCAAAATTGATCGTTATATTATTATTGGTACAATTATAAAAAATTAGAGCTTGTTGGAAGCAGAACAACGAATAAAGCAAAAGCGTCTGTATTATTTGAATCACGGTCAGCTTAATTGTGTGACAGTGTGACAAACGTCAAAGTGACGTTTGTCACACAATTAAGCAGGCCGTGATGTGAATAACTTTGTGCCGTTACGATATGACTAGCACGATATAATATCGTGCTAGTGTATGAAATTGTCAACTTTCTGTAGTAGGCTGCTGTCGGGATAATGTTACTTTCATACGTGGTCGTCTAAAAAATATGTTTTTAACGAGTGAATAAAATATCGTTATTCAAAAGTGCTGTTAAGTATTTGTTTTTTTTAATACCTACGCTTCAGATATTCACATATTGAAATTTAAACTGTTATTTAAATTTATATTAAAAATCCTTCTATTTAACTTGTGTAGTTAACCATATAAGCCTCGATATAAGCCAATAGAAACTGATCTGTTCAGTAATAAATAAAGTGTTAGACACTTTAGTAAGGAGATGTTTCTGATTAAAATTGAATAATCAAGTATCAAGGCATTGAAAAAACAGAATTATATAACTTCCTTCGAAAATGATTAATTTGATTTTTCAGCAAAAATAAAAAGTAAACAATAACGCGTAACACTAGTAAAAGTAAGAACAGAAATGACCAAGTCGAAAAAATCCATATGGCCCCCTAAGAAAAACAAAAGTTAATCCTATTTTCTCTTGTGTCCACTTTTAATACTAGCCTTAAAAATGATACAAATAATATGTCAACTTGATAGAACAGTAAAAATAAAACCGAAATCATGGCTATTAGTACGGGAGCCAGTGAACTGTTTTGTTACGTCTTGGGCTCACGGCTAAATTAAACTTCATGAATTAGTTTTTGTGCTGATGTAAACAAAAACCGATTTCTACAATCCCGAATCCGGGGATACCATTAAGGGTTACGTTGTGAAAGTCGTCGCAATTGACGACTATTTCACGTCATTTTTAAATACAAAATACAAATTGCCATCAAAAGTTTAATTAACACATAGCAATAAAATATATTTCTGCAATGTGGAATCGGGGGATAACCCCTTCTGCAAAGAGGGTGAATATGTAGTGTTGAAGTTGTAAAAAATTTTGTAAGATAAATGAAAATTTCTTTTTGCATGCACTCGTGCGAACATTAAACATTACAAAAATGATATTCTGCATAACAAACTTCGGGGTCATGACTTTCTGCAAGCGCATCAAAAGCAACTTGTCGCGCGCCGTCAAGTGATCGTGCCGAGTCAATTTCACGTTATTATATTCAATAAATCAATGCGATTTGTACAACAATAAATATAAACGAATTTTTCTTACTATTCTCAATTTTCTCAAGCATGTTGTTATCGTATTTCACAAGTGCTGCCAGCATTACCTCTTTACACAAAATAGTACAATTTCCACAAAATATTGTAATAAACACGACCTTTAGAACGTTTATGAGATAAACTACAAAAAAGGCATGATCGAGGAATCGTAGATGCTTCCGAAAAGCTCGTCTCGATGTCTGTTTCGAGGTCTATTGGATCAGAAACTTCTTCTAGAGCAACTAACGATGAAGTGGTACTCTCCTGTGTTGCATTGAGATGTTTTTCAGTGATGCTCTGGGTTTCAGCAGCCTGACTGTGATCTCTGGAAATATTTTTTGATGGAATGTACAAATCTTTTCATTGTAATTATTTAGTTTAGTTGTCAGCAGATAATTTTTTGTGTAATCGGAGAGAAAATGCGGAGGAGTTTTTAGCGAAAAACAAAATGATATTAAAATTATGATGTTCTGTTACAGTTACAAATTAACCTTACGACACTAACGAATGGGCGAGTATCGAATGCTACACAAATCCGGGAAATGGGGCATGCTCACCCTGACAATCGTTAAAACAGGCTAAAGGCCTCGGCTCGAATGCCCTCAGGGAGATGGGCGTGGTTCAAGACGGTACACCGCAGGACAAGCGTGTCGAGGTATATACAGGGTATTGCTAAAGAAATGGGTGCCACCAGATCCAACTCAAGATACCAACCTTCAACCGGACCTGGAGTTTTAAACGGAGCGAGAAGTACTCAAATAACTATTTCGGGAACCCTGGTGCAGCGACAGATACAAACACCTACCTGAAATGCCCGTCCGCCACGTCCGGGCCTCACCTTACAATGGTCGTAACACAGTGACACAGTCCCCCTGTAAACAAACATGCACAAGACACAAAAAGGCAAAGAATAAGACTGTTCGGTTAATACATCTATTGGCCACACCAAGTGACCTACCAAACACCATACAAAAATACAGGTATATTCGGCATCTATGCCGGGTCGTAAGAATGGCTTATAAGGTACGCTCAGCTGGGAGGCGCGTTAAGTAAAGGTTTCGGCGCATAGCTGAGCCGAACAACAAATCCAGGCTGAAAGAGGTGAAACGTCGATTTAGGCCTCAACAGGCATGACGCGCGAGTGCAAAGCCTGAACTTGGGTTCGAGTCACCAGACTTACAGTGAAATGTCTAAGAATAACAAACATGAACGGTTAATCTACACAAACAAAGCTGTCTGCCAGCGCAAAATATTAGAACACTACGTTAAAATTTATTACTTGTAAATTAAATCTCCCGCGATTGAAAACAATTTCGAAAAATTCCTGAAGTTTGTTCATAAACATAAAATACGGAATTTTGATCATTCTTAAATTCGTGTATATTTATTGTGAGAAACTATTGTTGTGCAAATCGCATTGATTTGTTGAATATAATAACGTGAAATTGACTCGGCACGCGCATTTGACGGCGGGCAACAAGTTACTTTTGAGGCGCTTGCAGAAAGTCATGACCCCGGAGTTTGTTATGCAGAATATCATTTTTGTAATGTTTAATGTTCGCACTAGTGCATGCAAAAATAATTTTTCATTTATCTTATAAAATTTTTCACAACTTCAACACTACATATTCACCCTCTTTGCAGAAGGGGTTATCCCCGGATTCCACATTGCAGAAACATATGTTATTGCTCTGTGTTAATAAAACTTTTGATGGTAACTTGTATTTTGCATTTAAAAATGACGTAAAATAGTTGTTAATTGCGACAACTTTCACATCACAGCCCTAAATGTTATCCCCGGATTTGAGATTGCAGAAATCAGTTTTCGTTTACATTAGCACAAAAACTAATTCATGAAGTATAATTTAGCCGTTTACCTTATGACGTAACAAAAAGTTCACTGGCTCCCGGACTATATACTTAAAGGCAGTAATTTAACATTCATACAACATAGATTTTATAACCGTCACTGTCAATTTATAGTTATTTTTTGGTTATGCGATATTTATTTTCAGCTGAAGAAAAAATTATATGTTTCATTCGGTTTAAAAATGTCTGTTTGACTCGCAATTATTGCAAACAATTTGCTCGTCAAAAAAAGTTCAACTTTTAATCCTAATATAACAAGATACCTACTACTTTTTAACAAACGTGAAAATATTATAACAATGCTATAATGTTTACTATTTAGCCGTTACCTAAAATAACAGGTAGAAATCTGTTTGTTAATTTAAAGTTTTTTTAAGATAAATACGTAGGTAACATTAAGATTTAGGAATATATTTATTACGTGTCTTCGTGTAATACATATACAGGGGGGTGCATAAGTAATGGGACACAGAAAAACAGTGAATTAATTACTTAAAAATATTACGACTTAGCGCACAACTTACCTTAGTTTAATAATTGACATTAATAGAGATATAGGGTATGAAATTCCATGTTTTATTATTTATTCTCTTTATACTCTATAAGTAACTTGAAGCGTTTTTAATAGACTATTGAGGAACATCTGTCTGAAATGATGTTGAGATCTGAGCAACTTTTGACTTTTAATTATATTTTTTAACACTGTGCCGTTGTCCGTTGTTTATTCTTTAAGATATAGAAATATTCCCCACCAAATAATAAATACCTAGTACCTAAATTTACCAGGATAGATAAGCGGACATTAAGAATACTTAAAATATACACGTCTGATGCAAGTTTTCAAATTAAAAGAAGCATATCAAATAAAAAAAAACAATCATAGTTACGATTTTTGTTTAAATAATGTAGCACATCTGAATTATTGAAATGGCGTCACATTGTTTACATAACTTAAGTAACAGTGTCTACTCTATTTTCATGAATACTAATTTCTAATTCAATAGTATAGTAGTAGGTACATATATTCATTAAAAAACCTCGCAGTAGGCCATGAACAATACTTTTTAAAGCTTAAACCTGACAGATAGTTTTAAAAACAGCAATACAACGCTGCAATACAATTCATCTGCGTTTGTTTACATTACCTAAGGAAGATTATGAATATTAATTCTATTATAAAGGCTAAAGTACTACTTCATAAAAATTCAGGCCTACTTTAGTTTCTTTTAATGAACATACGGTAGGTATAATACGTAACAAACTAAACTTTTAAATACAGAATGTATTGAGCAACTACTTACCATTATAGGGGTAAACAGTCATTCATTAGTTCAACAAAGCACTTCTAAGTATCACCACTCGAATATAAATGGAAAAATTCTTGCTCCGTACTCCGTGGTGTAGTAACTCTAAAACGCGCACCATGCCGAACTTCCCGTAAATAGTCGAGTAAGGAGTAACTAAAGACGAAATGCTTCTTGCCCCGCACCCCCACCCGGGCGAGAATGAGCGGAGAACAATATCAACATTGATGATTGGCAAAAAGTTGCATTATTAGGACATGACTCACTCTCGATTTGTCGCACTCTGTAATCCAGTAAAGATTTATGATTTACTGTAGGTATTTCTCATGTTATAATTATAACGATGCTATGTTTACAACTTAGGCGTTCCTTACCTAAAATACTCGCTAAAATATAAGGTAGAAGTCTTTACTTTAAATTCAATTATTGATTACAGAAGTTGCACAATGGTAAAACGTCTCACAAGGTCCTTTAAAAATACAAGTATGTTATCGGGGCCAGTCAAATTTTGACGGAGCCGTTAAGATGCAAATGAACAAAATGAATTATTATTTTAAATTCATTTACGTAGTAGACATATATCAGCATTACTTTTGGAAAAATTCTTATATGTAATTGTAGATTAATCCTGATGAAATATCGAATTATCGGCAATAACAGACACGGGGTTTTAATTCTTCTTATAGCCACTTTCCCCAATAATTTAAAAAGATGTATACAGGGTGTTTGTAGATCGCTAGACAGCTCAAGCTTCATTAATAATAGAGATATAAAAATTTTTGTTTTGTTTTAAATGCCAGTGCACAATCTACAAATTGATGTAACCCAATTTAAGCCATGGCCTCCTATTTTTGCTCAGTGATACACGACTTTGGTTTTTTAAATGGAACACCCTGTATATTTTTAAATATTTGCAATCAGCGCTAAATGTGCTTTATGGTAGCATTCTTAAATTTTAATTTTGGAACTTTTAATTTTTCAAAATTAAAAAAATCTGATTAGCCAAAGTAGGCCATGAATTATGCAAAATCACTACCAAGAAATGCAAAACAAACTCCACTGGGTTCGAAAAATTTCTCATGACTGAATTATAGTACCAAACGTACTAAAACAATTGAAAACTATTTTTTTTAGTTGGAATAATATGAGTTTAATCAACAATAACATTAATTTTTAAATTGTTTTACATATTTTTGATTTTTTAAAAGCTACTTCTAAACGAAATGGCGAATATGGCACACCGTTGGAATTGGAAAGCCCTTTTATTATAGTTTTCAACTGTTCAATGAAATTCATATTGTTCCATTTAAAAAAACATAGTTTTCAATTGTTTTAGTACGTTTGGTGCTATAATTTGGTTATGAGAAATTTTTCGAGTCAAGTGAAATTTGTTTTGCATTTCTTGTTCGATTGTTAGTGATTTTGCGTGATTCATGGCCTACTTTGGCTAAATTCTATTTTAATAATGATTTCCAAAATTTAAATTTAAGAATGCTATCATATAGTACTTTTAGTGCTGATTTCAAATATCTAAAAATATACAGAGTGTTCCATTTAAAAAACCAAAGTTGTGTATCACTACGTAAAAATAGGAGGCCATGCCTTAAATTGGTTTACGTCAATTTTTAGATTGTATACTGGCATCTAAAACAAAAGAAAGTTCTTTTCGATATCTCTATTATTAACGAAGTTACGAGCTGTCTAGCGATCTACAAACACCCTGTATAGTTGAAAGTTAAACATCCATCAAAATTCTAAAGGAATTTGTAAAATAAGAAAAGCAAATTATTTTAAAAAATTAGCTTTTATTACAACTCAAACTATTCTTGCTATAATAACAGTACTTAACAAACAACCGTACTACTGAACTGAGACCAGTAGTTACGTAGCGCCTAGCGAGTATTTGTAAGTATATGATATCTAAAATTCAGCAGCTAGGTAGACTCGCTGCATATTACGCGGCTGGACCCCCACTTTGTCAACGTAAGATAAGCCACAGTCGGCACAGTTAATGTAATACATGCTCAAATACACTCCGATAGAGGGCGTCAAAATCAGTGAAATTGTGGTCCTCCATAAATATGTAAAACATGGTAAAAGTTACACAATTGTTGGTGTGCACACTAATGGAGGATTTTTAGTTATTGACGTCGTCAGGCTAAACCGATCGCCACAAACCTGTTTCTGCTATTGAAAAATTGTGGAGGATCAAAAAATCCGCCACAATTCAAGAAACCTCCACAATAGGGTGTTTTTCACACACAAATCCTCCACTGCAAATGCAACGCATACACACACACACATATTATATAATTTCAATAATGAGAATTTTAAAGCAATACTTACGTAAGTATATTCACATATTAGTAATGAACCTTCTAGGTTATAATGGAACTGATTTTTTTGTTAACGACTGCATAACTTTGTTTTTATATGTATTGATTATCTTAGAACTTTGTTTAAATAATATACCTGTGTTTTGAAATGGAATGTTATAGTATGCTGATAGATGGTCAGTGTACAATTAGGTTTTATTTTTACTCTTTGACATAGTCAACTGATGAGTTTGCTGTGGAAATATTTATAGATTTTTTCCATTGAAATTGGTTGAATATTGTGGAACTAGTTTGAATTCCATACAGACTTTGTGTAGGTTATTTTATCAAATTACTTTTGCGTTCCCGAAGTATATATGGTTATATTTATTTATATTCCGTTTGTCATTCTACATTAAGCAAGTGATTATAAGAAATGGGATACATCAAGCTACTGCACTAAAAATGTCAAACGAAGACTTTGTATCAGGTTTGTATGTTATTTTAAAGTGTAAAAGCGAACTGTGTTATAGCGCAAGACTCCATAAGTAGTAAACATCTAACATCATCTATCTATCTGTTACGTGTGTAATGACACAAATTCATTGACTATTGACGTTTAAGTTAAAAGTTCATTTCACAATATTTTAATTCAGCATTTGAAATTTAACGGAACACTTTATATTTACTCACTGTTAATAAATGCGAAGTAAGTAAATACAATTATAATCAGGTGAGCAGCTTGCAGTTCCTCCACCTGACGAAAGGCATCCGTTATTGTTGACTTGTCAAGTACGTGAAGACGAGAAGTTGCTTTTAGAAAGCATTCAACAGTTACTAATTACACGAGATAGGCAGCTGGATTTTGCCGAAGATATTTCCACCAACACTGCACGCATAGAGCAAAAAGGAATTGGGGTTGAGAATAGTCAAAAATCCATTTAGTGACCTGGAATTTGTCGACATACACGGAAACGCCAAACATGACTCACAGTTACTCGTAATACGATGAGGAATAAATCAGCATATCCGACTCCAAATGATTTCTGGAATAACACCCTGAAAAAATCTGCTCGTGTATGACTACGCCAGCGTACGCAGTGACATATCTGCTGCGTGTGTACAACATGCCAGCTCAGGTATTAATCCTCTATTGGTGATAAATTCCAGTCACTAAACTTATGTGCGGGCAACCTCCACTCAAGCATGAATTCATTGTGACCAAAACAAAATGCCACCACGGTTGTTTTACGTATATAAAATATCAACAATGTAAATTAAATGTTAATGCAAAACCTTTGAAATCTTGTAGAACTTATATTACTTTCAAAACTTATATCCGCTAGAATAAATGGATAACAATGAAGATATTGAAAAAGATACTGAAATTGTACATTGGCAATAGTAAGTGTTCTTCATCGGCATTTTGTTGTAGACGATCCATTGAGTGTTGGTATAATACCTATACGAGTGCGTGACATGTGGCAGACCATACAGGCATAAATCTTCCTTATACACTCACAAAAAGTATTATTGTGGCAAGAATCCGATGTTTTGGTGTTCTAAATACGAATTCAAAGCCAAGTACAAACATTTACTTCAACTACATATTAATAACCATCATAAAACTCCAATACAGGTAAAAATAACAAAACAAGAAAGTGCATGTGCTTACACGTTTTTATTTATTTTTCAGTCGACAGATAGAAATACAGTGTGTGAATAAATATTAATTGAAAATAGTGGTACAGTAACGGGTCCATCGAAGAATTAGGACTTGATAACTATAACACTACACTTAAGATTATAAAAAAAATGCTTATAATAATATACTGCTATACTTTTAAATATAACGGATTTGGAATTCTGTACCTCTGTATATTTATATTATCTGAAAATATAATGAAGAACATAATGCAATTTTTGTAAATTTACATATTTCAGCATACTTTTTACTTACTCAGCAATAACTCATATTTTCCACTAACTGTGATTACTTCTACTTCAGAATCAGAAGACCAAAATCCATTGCAATTCAAAAAAGATTATTACAAAAAATTAATGTTATTAAGGAGTGATGAAAGCAGGAGAAAATTTCAATGTTTACGATTGGAGTGCGCCCAGGTTCGTCAGTTTGTATGTCAATTGTGCATGCAAAGATTTAAGAGAAATGAACATTTGGTGGCCCACGTAAAAACTGTACATTCCAAAAAGGATTAATGTTAGTGCGTATGTTGTAACTCCAAAGGACATGTAATAAATAACTGGCCATGTCTATTTTTAATTTAAGATTGTATTTGGGCCCCACCGCATCTCAGGCTAAACTCCTTAATTGAGCGTAGTTAATTTGACTTCATCGATAAGGAACGTTCGGAGATATTTTTTATTATTTGTATTTTTCTTAATAATGACACGTATTGATTTCAGATGTAGATGCCTCCATAGATTTTCCTTGCAAAATTGAACTGAGAGAAGATGACGTTAAGCCATCTTGGCTTGAATGGGCAGCTGAAGGGCTTCCTGATGACATAAAAAGAATTAGAAGGAAACCTACACCATCAAGTAACAGAATACGAGGAAATTTTGAATGTGTTCAGTGTAATAGAAGTTACATCAGGAAAGACTCACTGCAAAGACATGTAATGTACGAATGTGGCAAGGATCCTCAGTTTCTGTGCCCATTTTGCCCTCAAAAATGTAAACGCAAAGCACATCAAATGAGACATATTAGAAGACAGCACAAGGATAAAATTGGTTTACTAGAAGAAAACAATCCGGATTTATTATTGCATAAGCAAACGAAAAAAAATAACATTAGTAGCAAATTGAAAAATTATGTCATTGATAATACAATGCGAGATTTATACATGTTACTATAAATTTATATATAGTATGAGCCAAAAGAAAGTTCATCAAAGATGCCTTTGAAATTTTGAAGTCATGTGTATCACAACACAAGAAAATTATACCTGATTCTTGTTACTGACATTTTATAGACAGTGGCTGACAGTGGCTAATATCGCAATATGATCATAACCGTAATCAAAACTTTCCGCAGTAAATGCAACGGAAATATTTCCAAAGCATGCAGAAGAAAATCATAACCTCACTTTGTACCAGATTACAAATGGCAGCTTCATATTTTGTAGTGTTATAATACACATGACTTCAAAATTCCAAAGGCACCCTTGATGAACTTTCTTTTTGCTCATACAATAGTATTTTGATACTAATGTTGAAATATGAATCTTAATTATGGATGAGGAAATACATTATTTTATATTCCTTTTAATACGGATAAAGATCCAGTAAAACCTGACTTTTTAACGAGTTTTAAGTAATTTTAATTACCATCTTGTAATAATTGGTTTAAGTTATTATATTTGCGCCGTATCTAGCCTGTCGGTAGATAAACTAGTGTGTTTTGTCTTTGTCTTTAACTTAAACACTATGAACAATATGAAAATGGTAAGCAAAGTTACCATCTCTACAATTGATTTTAACTCTACTAATGTTCTTACACCGTAGGTACTTGATTTTGGCTACTAATATTTCATTATTCCAAATTATGTAAAGTAGAAAACTACAAAGACAAATTAGTATAATTGGCCTATTATGGATTGTACATATAAATCAATTTAACACAAATGTAAACGTATAATACTGCCGCAGAAGCTGACAGACTACATCCAATAGATGATTATGTGTAGACACATTGTTGTACACTACTATTACTAGTCGGCTAAATACCGTGCAATATTTATTATAAAGCTGACATGGAACAGGTATGTCTTATATAAACATTATATTTTGGCAACCCATTAATTTTTATTATTTCTGTTTTAATTTAACTTATTATGTAGATTATCGGCTTCATACCGCTTTTCAATTGTCCATTATTTATATCCAGTTTTAACGTATTTTTTTAACAATGATACATTGCACCTTTTTAGTTTTTAGTTGTTCATTTACATCACATGTATGGTTTTGGAAAAAATAAATATTTTATTGTAACTTTAATTTTTGTAATGTGTATATTTCTTTAATTTGCAGCTATCGTCTTTATAGTTTGTCTTTTATTCGTAACGTCCTTGTATGTTAACATAAGGTGCTAATATATTTATTTGTTTCAGCTCAAGATCTGAGAGTAGGTCGTCCCTGGGAGCAATGGCCGCCACATTTATCACTTCCTCTATTTCTCATGCGCGAAAGTATGAGAAAGTCGATGATTTATTCGATGTCAAAATCAACCCTCGATCTCAGTACTCCAACGAAAACTCCAAAAAGTTCAAAACCTTCCTCTTACGACCGACCTGGCTTTGAGTGCCCAGTTTGCGGACGCGTTTACAAGCTCAAGAGCTCACTTCGTAATCATCAGAAGTGGGAATGTGGGAAAGATCCACAGTTCAAGTGCCCTTATTGTGTGTATAAAGCAAAACAAAAAATGCATATGGCTCGGCATATGGAACGGATGCACAGGGAAATTGATTATTCGGCTGATAAAAGTGAATTAGATCTCAGCATGAAGCTTGAAAACACGGAAGGTGATTAGTTCGTTTGGTGGGAAAGTGTTAAAAAATTAATGAAAGCAAAGACCCCACATTTTGAAGTTACAACGCCATTTATTATTGAAATTGCAGTTGCATGCCCCAGTTAATTAACATTAATATCGAGTAATGGAAAACTGTTGGCGAGTTTTTTGATCATCACACTTCTAAAGAAGAGAGATGCAAAAACTTAGAAATATTTAAACTATACGTGCTAAATGGAAAAGTAAATTGTCCAACTTAACAAACTGAACACTTTGTACTCAAACGTGTATTTCGAGCGTAGCTGCAAGATATGTTAACTAATAGCTTATGATAAACACATTTATTTTTAGATTTTATATAAGGCCTATGGCGAAAGCATAAGTATTCCTCAAGTGTTACTCAAAACTGCCTATTTTAAGTGCCTCAATTTTTCAAGTTCCTTCCTGTGGAAGACAGTTACCTTTTTTTATTTATACGGTTTTGTCATCATAATTTTATTAACTGAGTGAAAGTAATTATTCTCGAATAATTCATATCACATTGAAGTTGTATTTTATCAGATACATCTTTTTGTTTAAATGTAACAAAAAGGTTCGATAGCCGCATAGTACCGAAGGTTTTAGAAAAAGCTGTCTTGTAACTTTTACTTTTTCTAGAAAGGTTTAAATCGTGATATTTTTTCACAATAATGCGAGTGTAGTTTTGATTCACGCTAGTTCCTCTGATATAAAAGAAATTCAGAAATACGTAAAGTACTTCTACACACGTGCAGGATGCGGTTTTGTATATTGCTTATAATTTTCAAGGCAGCTTGTCTCATAGTTTTACATGCTTTTTATATAAGTAAATGTTACTGAACATGCTTTTTTATATTATAGTGATTTGTCAGCTAAAATTATTGTGAATTTTAAATATAGTACATATAAGGTGAAGGGATATTATTTGCGGAGAAACAACAACAAATATCCAAGTCGACCCATGTAACAATACTCAAAGGAAATATGTGATTCTGTATATCGTAATAGTATGTAAAACGCCAAGTTCAAAGTTCCTTATCCATTTTATAATTATTTTCGTATATTTAGGGTTAAAATAAATTTGCCGTTTGTTTCCTATTCCATAATGTACCATGAACTGATACTACATACCTTTTTATAGTTTTATAAAGATATTATTGTATATTCCAGTTACATTGTAAAGCATTTAATAGTTACTATTAGCAATCGTAAGCTTTTTATATTGTATTTACTTTGATATACATTTGCAATACTTTCAACGCTTTTTTGTAGGGATTGATAATGTAGAATTTACTCCATTATCTATATACATTTTCAACAGCTTTGTTTAATAAACTGTTTATAATAAATGCAACTTTCTATTTAACTTTATTTTTACACTCAAGATAAAGATAGCCATTAAAATATGTTATTTATACCTTTATACTCTATATTTAACAAACAGATTCAGTAGTAAAATGACTGGGACAGCCTTTATTGCTTAAAAACCAGTTTTACTTGTTACAAATTAAAAACTCAGAAGAGTTCAAAAATTGTTCAATATAAAATAAAATTGAGCTGCGTACAACGGAGTTACTAATAGCAATATTCTATTCAAATTTATCTTGTTAGCGCTTTTACTGAATCTGTTTGTTAAATGTAGTATAGAAGACAAACCAGTATTTAAATATTCCTTGGAGCTTGATATTCTTGTCAGCTTGTTTACTGGTTTTTATTTGTTTTTGTACAGGGTGTTTCAAAATTGCATGGGACAAATATGAAGACGTTATTCTATACCAACAAAATAAAAGAAAATCTCTAATAAACATATGTCCTAAAATAATTCATTTCAAAGATATTCTTGATTAAAGAATTAAAGATAGCAATTCGTTTTTAAAAAGTTTAGATTTAGTAGGCTGGTGTTTTGTTTTCATTAACTGTATGTTTTACTTACACTGTCAAAATTATTATAAGTGACTCAGAAGCAAGATATTACTTCGAACAGTTACTATAAATTTTACTTAAAAAATACTTCCAATAATTTATTTTGGAACGTATGCTTTTTATTTTTCTACTATTTATTATAGAACAACGACCACATATTGTATGCAAGCAAAAAAACATGTGTCGAAACAAAACACCAGTCTTCGTTTGAAAAACGTATTGTTATCTTTAATTCTTTGATCAAGTATATCTTTGAAATGAATAATTTTAGGACATATGTTTATTAGAGATTTTCTCTTATTTTGTGGTGCAGAATAACGCCCTTATATTTGTTCTGTGCAATTTTGAAACATCCTGTATAGCTAATGATTATACCTACTACACGTTAAATTGCGGGAGGAAAATATATTAGAAAATATGTTTATCAGTATTGTTTATCATTTAAATGTACAATAATGGAATAAATAATAATGGTGAGGCAGTAACACCCCATGAAGGAGCTTGGCCTGCAAGGCGGAAGGTCAGAGCTTCCGTATCCTCGCTCTCACACCCAGCTGTCGCGGGTCAAATTCATGACACGTGGTGATGTGGTGAGCATCACGCATTAGACAAACAATAATGGAATGGTATTTCAAATAGCGAAATATTTATTATACACAAAAACGATACTAAAAATTTGACAAGTTGACCGATTAGCGGTTTAGCAAGCCATGCTATGGGTAGCTATATTATTCGAAACTTATCATCTTATTAATATTATTTTTCTTCTATTGATACCATTACCAGTTGTTCATATAAATTGCTTATGTTCATTCTTGAAACTTCTCATATTTGAGAATAATACCAAAAAAAAATTGAATATTTAAACTATTCATGTTGACAGATGAGATATTACTTATAACAGGAACTTGCAAATTAGTCCATTGCATTGAGTAATTGAAACGTGACAGACTGGAAAAATACTTTGAATGTATGGAATATGGTTTACAGTGAATTATGTATGTATATAGTTTGTTATATGGTTTCTAATGTATTAATTCTCGTGTATTTTAGGAATATCCAGCATAATTCTCATTTACAGTAGTCTTTTCTTTGGGAGACATTGCTGCTGTATACGATTTTTTGAAGTTGGAAAATATATATAACACTGTCTACCTAGAGAGACACAGAATGTCAACTTTCTATTGATCTTCCTATTGATGATGAACCGCAGCAATTTTAATTAAAAGTAGGTACTCAATAGTAATGCCATCGTTAATGACTTCAAAATTCTCTTATATGTTTGTCTACAACCTCTCATTTGGTGTTATTAACTCTTTCTGAGTTCATTGCAGGCATGTAAGGTTGTCATTTTTCAATTTACGGTGGCTGGACAATAACTGTATAAGAGCAGCAATGTATTACAGCGTTTACCTGAACTCTTTTGCTATGGGAAAAATTTTGACTACTGTACCGAGCAGAATCGTACGTTTCCCATAGTTAATGTTTGTATGTATAATCTGTAACCTCATTTACTTTCCGGTGTAGAGGCTGGTGCTTTAAGGCTTGGCATCTGGCGGTAGAGTGCTCAACTTGCCCCAGATTCAGGATACAGAGTTGGAACGCGCCTTTGGTGCTTGTGCAGCAACCATTGTGTGATGTGTGTGTCTTGGCGATGTGTTGACCTTGTTACTCTATTTCTTAGGTCTGTGGTTTTGAGTAGAGCACAGTTAATTTGGTGCGCAACTGTGAATAGTCTAAGCGAGCCCGATTCTAATTGTCAAGGCTACGGAAAAATTCTGACCCTCGTGGGATTAGAACTGAGGACTTGCTTAATGCAAGCCTAGCGCTTACCCAACTGCGCCACGCGGCTTCTTCCCGTAGTTAATGTGAACCAAATATATGCAGATTTGTCCATTTCCCGTTGTTTATGTCAGAAGTAATGCACCACTTTTTTACATTTCCTGCTCTATTTACAATTTATCAATATCATTACAAACCAATCATCTAGGTGGCATAGTGGGTAGAATGCTAGGCTTGCAATAAACAAGTACTTTGTTCAATTCCGCGAATAGGCAGAACTTTTTCAGCAATCCATTGGATGGGTACTGTGTCGGGTGACCATTCGCCATTAGGATACAATTAGTGTCGCTTTTCTCTGAATACTGGTCTAAGAGGTAGAGTAGTAGTAGTAGTAGTAGTATTTGTGATGAGATTCAATGTCTAGCAAGTAGGCCTTCTTAGGCCCTTTTTGCCAACCCCGTGCATGCGGAGTACCAGGTACCTTAGCCCTACTTAGAATTTTGCCAAGACTAAGGAGTTCCAACCTTAGCAAGGGATCTTTTACATGCTACACATCGTAGTAACATGGGACCCACGGCTTTACATCACTTCCGCATGATGGCATTCTATAGAGGTTTTCATTTGCATTTTTTACATTTTTTAAAACCTCACCGGGATCGGGGATCGAACTCTCAACTCTCAGATCAGTAGCCAGAATGCCATTACCACTGAGCTATGGAGCCCGGCAAGAGATAGAGAGTAACAGACTACACACGTGACTTGGAGGTAGCACAAAGAGCCCACCCACCTTGAGGTCTAAATGTGTGTGAAGTTGGTTCACCTTGATTGACCAAACAATGGAGTGGCCAAGCAATAATCCTTGGTCCAATAGTCAGTAAACTTAAATTTTTTTATTTGAGGCCTCAGAAGGGTTAGTGCAAGAAAACAGTACATTTCATCGGGATCTATGTCGGTCTATTTTTCCTTGTGGGTCTGATTTGGGGTTTGGTTATTGTCGTCACTCAGGTGGTAGTACAAATTTGTCGCAGGAGAAAAAAATTGGAAACAATCTAAAACTGAAAGATTATCACCTATTTTCAAAACCACAGAACCTAGGTCCTCTTTCTAAATAAAGCAAATTGTAGGCCAAAAATTAACAGTTTTTTCAGTCACATTTATTGCTCAAATTATTCCCAGAATTATTTTGTTCATTGTTTTCAGATGTGCTAGGACTACTGTCAGGTTCAAAACATTCATCTTCTGGTTCAGTTTTCCATAACATTTCTCTAACTCGGCATCCATCAAATATTTCTGTGCCATTGCAGTAAAAATTTCAATCCCAGAAGCTCAAAAACTGTCTACAAAAGAATAAAACGTAACTAAAGACTCCAATAGTGCCATATGCACATGATATCTTTAAACCCCGCCACCTGCTTTAATATCAACCGATGTAAACCAAACTTTTTTTGTGGTCAAAACAGATGTAAACGAATGTAAATGCAGTGGCGAATGCGCATGTTTCCCATAGCAAATGCATTAAAAAACCTTGCGTCATAATACGTCTCCCTTGTATTTGGCAATCAGCAATTTGCGGAATATCCCGGCTCCTGTAGCGCAAGGGTTAAAATTAAATATTTATTTGCCAAAAGCAAGTAACATGTCTTTATATTTCAGTTTTTGTTATATAGTGTGGAGCTTTGGTAATAATTTTTTGAGTGGAACCCGTTGATAAATGCAATATTGTTTTAGTTTTAGTTATATCGAAATTGAAATTGCGACCTTTATGCGCCCTTGAAAATAATTTTATGTACTCAGTTTAGTAACCAGCGATAACTCAGAGTTTCAACCCTGCATCCATATTTTCTGAACATCAGGTTTGGAGCTAGTTAGTGCGAGGAAAAGACAGAACTCGTTTGTGTAGAACAGTATAATTGAAGTTTACTTCTTTCTACTGTGCACAAGAATGGAGGCTACACTATGTTTATGGAACTGTATATTAGACTGAAGCGGAGCAAGTTTAATGTTATACCACCGTAAAATGTGATTCTGATTAAATAATAACATTAATTCTAAATATTTTTTTAGGAGGAACTCTTCAAACTTTGAATGTGATTATTGCGGAAAAACGAAAAAATATAAAAACAACCTAACCAGGCACTTAAACTACAAATTTAATCACATTGGCTTATGAAATATGGAGAAAGACTTTTTGAAATAACACTGGTTTCAAATACATAATATTTTGTAATTAGGTAATATAAAGTGATATCACTGAATAAAACTTGATACAAAATCTATTCGACATTATTATAGAGCCATATCAAGTTTAAAATGATTACTTATCAGTACATCAGTACAAGGAAGCAAACTTTAGAATTGCAGAAGTTACATTATTTTAGCTTGAAGACTCCCCATTGCAAATATTGTTGTATTATATTAATTGGTTGTAGATCTAATCTTTTTCTAGCACTGTGCTATTTTAACATCTAAATTAATTTAGGTTGGGGCTGTAAATAGTGTTAATACTGAGTAACTGTGTATTTTATTTATAGGAATATATGACAGTTCTTCAGATTATAACCATTCGTGCAAACTGTGTGGAAAACAGTATAAATACAGACGTAATTTAGTGAAGCACATG